>JAAGKR010004286.1:37668-63218 GCA_011419295.1 Clarias macrocephalus | reverse complement strand
TTTTTTTTTTAATTAAATCCATCAGCCTTAATCTTTTTGGGCTTCATTATGTTAATTGACTAATTCTCTGGGAAGCCTTGATTGCCGCCATGTAAATCTGGACACAGCATTGTGTGCGAATCCGTGTGTCTGGATTACATGCGCAGGACATGGACAGTCTGGCATGCGGTGGGGGACTGAAGAACAAAGCACCACTGGCTGAGTTTACACAAACAGTTGTAGGAAATAGATTCATTTAAGCTGCTCATGCTTCATTTTCTGTCTAATACAAAATGTACAAACAAATTTGTGAACATGGTTTACTTAAAACATTAGAGAACTTTTCCCCCTCCTGTTTCACAGCATAGGCTTATCTGAATCACAGCATGCCAGAAAGAAGAGAACAGGATGAAGCGTTGCGAACAACTGAACCGCATGCACTGATGAGCCTCAAATTGGATCCTGGCAGACAAAAAGGAATACTTCAGCACTCAAGCTTCTTCTCTTAAGAATATTCTCAGCTGGACTGTGGTTATGTTTTATGAAAGTGACTTTTTTTTCTCTCTCTCTCGACAAGATGCGCTACACCTCGCTGTCTGGGCAGCAGGTTTGTTTTACACATCAAAGACATTGACTTGCTGAAGCCATTTCTACATGCCGGTAATGCTCTTTGCTTCAGAAAGCTGTGTTTTGGCCATTGATCGAGTTACTAAAGGCAGCTTTGTGGCGTGGCGAGCGTCTGCTTCCCCCGCTGGGCACACACGATACAGCCTCAGTGGAATGAGATTCAGAGACTGGAGAACTCCGCCAGCTGAGGAAGTCTCCAGTCATTCAGAGGGAAGCTCAGGGGTGGTAAGCAGAAACAAGGGAGCAGCTCAAATGTCTCTGGCAGTCCCTCAATCCTATAGCATATGAAACAAAACCTGAAAATTGAAACCCCAAAAAGGATGGCACAGTTGCGCCTCACACCCTGTGTGCTCATTTCACGAGGCTGTCTGATAAAGGGACTGTTTTACCTGCAGGAGCTGTCGTTTTTTTTAGCATAGAACATGGGCACTTCATACTGTATGAAAGCAAATATAATATCAAAAATGAATTGTATTAAGGTTTTATAATGAGTACAACCATCATAACATTGCATAATGTGATGTACAACATGAAAAGATCAATTACATGAGACGATCTTTCCACTTTTAATGTGATAATCTGTATTGTAGCAACGAACACCAGTTTGAAATTCCTGTGCTCAACAAATAGAAGCTTTTTGGGGAAAAAATAAAAATAAAAAAATAAGACCTTACAATAATGCGTTAGTATGCACCACTGAAACTTTGTAAAAGCATCACTTGTTTGTAATAAAGCAGTCAGTATTTTTTTGGAGGGGGGTACGAGTCTACCAATTTAGCACATCTTGATTTGGCAATTTATTTCCCATTTCCTTGCAAAAATGCTCCAGATCTATGAGATTGCGAATTGATCTGTACACGGCCCTCTTCTAGTCATTTTGGATTGAATTTATATCCGAGCTCTGCCTGTCCATTCCAAAATGCTGATCTTCTTCTGAAGCCATTTCTTTGATGATTTTGACTCATTATCATGCTGGAAGGTTGTTGTTTTTTTTTTAAAACAGAAACTGCAGGTTTTGTGCCAAAATAAATTGGTATTTGGGACTATCCATAATTCCCTGTATCATGACTAGAGACCCAGGCCCATCTGAAAAAAAGCGTTCACCATTGTGCCTAACCTTGTGTATGTCCTATGTCTGTTTTTTTCTGACAAGCTCTTCAAATTACACCCGGAAACTTAGTCTACATTCACATTACCAGCTTGAAGTGAATCAATCCGATTTTTTTTTTTTTACCATAAAGTGAAAGAGATCAGATTTTTTATGGCTGTCTGAACGCACAAATCTGATGTTTTCCAGATTGGATCCGAGTCACTGGACTGCGAGAACGAGCATGAGAACGGACGGTTCAGAATTCAGAAGAATTTTTGCCCCTGTACATGGGTAGAGTGATGACCAGTGGCGGCTGGTACAAAAATGTTTTGGGGAAGGGGCGCAAACAAAATTCAAATTAAACTTTTAATATTCGCCTGTAAATAGCCATTTATCAGGTGATTAAGCATCATTACTACTACACTGTAAACCCGATTAAGTTGGCAAAACTCAAAATATTTGAGGTAATCAGTTACATAAATTTTTTTAATTAATGATGTTTCCAATTTTAAGTAAACAGAACCATCAATTTTTGAGTTTGTTGAACTTGTTGTAAATCAAATAAATTATTGCTGCCGTCACCACAGCAGACCATCGGGCCCAGGAATCGAACCCGGGTCTTCCGCATGGCAGGCGATACACCTACAACTGAGCCACCAGTGCTTTATAGAGTTTTAGTTGGTGGAACTTTAAGGAGACATTTACTGTTATTTAAGTACTTACGATTATTTAAAATATCAAATTTGTTCAGCTAACTTGAAAAGTGTCATTTCTACAAACTCATAAATACCAAAAAGTTCTGAATACTCAAGGTCTATTAATTTGACCTAATTGCAATTATTTAAGTTAACAGTACTCAATTTGTTTAATTACTTTGAGCATTAGGATTTACATTATAGCATAAAATAAAGTCCTGAGTCACATCGCATCCAGTCAGCAGCTCCACTTGCCATAAGAAGTGCTGGAAGACTCGTTGAGAATGGTCCAATCACATGAGCCCAAATATTTAAAAACGATATTGATTCGCTAAGAACAAAAGTTGGAGGGTTCGAGGCGCACAGTGCTGCGCCCCAAGGATGATTCGAAAAGATCCAATCAGAGCTCAACCTCATGTCACATGCACATGCAAAATTTACGTGCCTACATAGACACTCGTTTGTCCGGCGCCCCGCGTACACGAACACAAGTGAATGTAATGCAGGTTAGATTTTTTTTTATTGTAAATAAATATTAAATATTAAGAAATACAGCGGAATATTGTGACTAAATGACTTTATTTCATTATTAAAATAAATAATTATTATGTTAAATAACTACATGTTAAAGTAGCATTTTTCTCTGCCTAACTTTATGGGCGGCGGCGCCCCTGCGCCCCGTATTGACCGGCCGCCACTGGTGATGACATCAGTCAGCAATGTCAAACGCAGGGAATTCATAGCAGTGCTAGCGACGGGCGCTGAAACAGCTAAAGTGATGCATCTGGCGTTCCTACTTCTTCTGGACCTCAACAAATACGGACGATAAACTGCTTTCCGTCCTCCCAAGCGTATTTTTGCTGAAATTAAATCAGTGACATGAACCGGTGCTCGAAAAAACGCCTGACGTGTTTTAACACAAATGGCATGAGCAAAGACCTGTGCGTGCAGTTTCAGAGGACGCATCCACATTAGAGTCAGATAAAAGCCGCTTGACTGTGAACCATCATGACATTTAAATCTGATCTGACCAAAAATCCAGTATTGAACGTAGCCTTGGTCTCACATGACTAGAACACATTATGTCACATGGGTTGGGGTGATTTAGGGAGTTTTGGTTTTTATTGTAATTAAAAAGGGCTTGTGCCTAGCCACCATACCCCATAGCCCAGAGATGTGAACAATATAAGAGGTTGTTGTTGCATGCAGGGAGTGAGCAGCCCTCGCCAGATATTCCTGCAGCTTGTTTAATGTTGCTGTAGGTCTCTTGGCAGAGTTCCTTTTATCAATTTTGGAGGAATGTTCTGTTCTTGGCCCATTTCCCCACTTGTTAATGATGGCCTCCGCAGTGTCCTAGGGTTTACCTAATGTTCTGAAAATGCTTAAATCCTGATGTCTGTACAGTACCTCACTTCTAATCAATATGTTTCAATTATAGGATGCCATGAATGCTCTGTAAGCTCTTAGTGGCTTCGGAACGTCGGACGAAACCAAGACGATGTTAAATAAAATCTTTCCGAAACAGCTGATCTTCATTTGGAGCTGATCAAAGTCACAGGTATATGATAATCGCTCTAACACATGAATTTGAAGATGATCGATTACTTTTGAGCACAGTCCCATGTCCTATTATAAAAGGGTGTGCACAATGTTATGCAATCAGGATACTGTACTTTTCCTAAAATATTGCACTTGATTTTGTTGCTTTTTGTATTACAATAAAAATGCGATTTATCTTTGCTTCATTTTTCACTAGAAACCTGCAAATTTAACAGGCTTGTGCAGGCTTTTCATATCTACTATATAAAAGACTGTTTAGCTATATCAGTAAAGTGTGAAAATATTTTTAACGAGGTGTGACAAGAAGACAAATGTTGAATGCAAAACAGCTTTACCACTATGATACAAATGCTTTCCTGCAATTTTGGTTCCGAGCCTCATCGCACTCTGTTCTCACCTGTAACACACTGAACCAGTCTTAAACCGGAGGAGAACTGGGGCCCCTTATTTCAAAAGGTGTTAATTAAGCAGCTGTTTTATAGAGCGACTGGGTCTCAGGGAATCTTTTATCCTTTATTTTATTGCCCTCTTTAGTTCCCAGGGACTCATTTGGTGTGTAGTTTAGGGCAACTGGTAATTGAACTTGCAGAGATATAGGTCAAGAAGGGTCCGATGTCTTTTTATTTACTTAATAAAACTTATACAGGATAAGGAGTGCCTGCAGTGACTGCATGTTGAAAAGTATGATGTCATTTGCGCCATAATTTAGCATCCTTTTTTTAGTACCTGATACAGGTTGTACAAACTGCACATGTTCTAGGGTGACTCTTCCCCTATATAAAGGTCCTAAACATACAATAGTCTCCAACAAGTGATGCATTTGTGCCATTGTTGGACTCAAATTCCCTTAATGGTCTTGTCCTGCATGGTTTGTCTTCATCATGTTTCCTATCTTAAATTGTTTTCAACCATCTTCTACCAACAGGTGCAAATTGAATAACATATGTCAGTTATTAAAAAAAAAAAAAAAAGGCTCACATTTGCATTACTTTTGGTACAGCCCTCATACTAATATTACAGATGTTATACTGTTTTCAGAGTGAGATCAGGGAATTGTCTGATCAGGCTCTTTTGTTTCTATTAAGGTTGCAGTGAGTAATAAAAGAGATAAGCTGAAGGAGCCATTAAAATTAATTTAAAAGCCATTTGAAACTTGTGCAGTAAACAGTTGAGCGTTATGTGCATCTTGCTGATGATATATACATAAAGAAACTACCTATTTTAACAGCTCTTAAGATAACTCCCAGAACGAGACCAGATCTCCCTTTAGGATTCTTACTCACTCACTCATCGTCTACACTGCTTTATCCTGTATACAGGGTCGCGGGGGGCCTGGAGCCTATCCCAGGAGACTTAGGGCACGAGGCGTGGTACACCCTGTATGGGATGCCAGTCCATCACAGGGCACACACACACACACACACACACACACACACACACTACAAGCAATTTGGGAACACTAATTAGCCTAATAGTAATGGAACTAAGCATGTGCAACCTCCATGCGCACAGACCTGTGGTGGGAATCGAACCCGGAACCTGGATGTGCAAGACCACCGTGCCGCCCACATTTGAGATTCAACCAATAAAAAAAATACTGATGCATGCATGAGTACAGCATGTTTAATGATTACGCTATTTGCTAACAATCCAGAAACCGAATCAGAGCAATACATAAAATTGCTTACCTTCAACATGTGATACCAAAGGCAAATAATCACATTCAATTTAGAGAAAATGCACTATAATCTCAATTTAATTCATTTTGCTTCAAGCACAGGCATTAGTGGATATGCCAATCATATAAAAGGAATAGGGAAAGAGTAAAGGAAAAGTCCAATCAGAATCCCAGTCTTTCACTGTCAGACAGTAATAGACACTTCAAGCACTCTTTCTTAAACAATCACTCAAGCCCAGCCTTTTTTATTTTATTTTTTTTTTTACATGTGAACAGAGTGGAACAGTGCAGAGTCACTGCAAAATCGAAACGGTATACTGCCAGATTTATTATATAGATATAAAGGTACTAAACCTTATAGTGAAAAAGAAAAAAAAAAGGGGTAATAAACAGTGTTCAGTTTCAAAAGTCACTTTTCATGTATCTTTATCGAGATGAAAATAGCACTGATATAATATGCAATTATCTAAAAGTCAAAGAATATAGCAAGATCATGATGACAGAATGAGCTTGCAGGCATAATACCTTTAGGGTGAGTTACAGAAAGCACTCTCGCCAACATTTTTAGCTTCCTCAATGACACAAGGAGAGGTATTCGCTGCCATTTTATGAATCCTTCTCTTATCACGTTCCTTTTAGTTCTTGATCCCCATATCGTATGCCTAACATTTTTCTCCTTTTCAGTCAAATCTCCATTAATGAATATAGAATAAGCGCTGCTTAGAATAAATTAGCTGGATGTTAATTAGGCATTAAGTCATGTTTTAAAATTACATCTTAAAAGAGGGAAGTGGGGAAATGAATGAGTTGGCCAAGGGGTCTCGTATGCAAAAGAGACTGCCTCACATCTGAGCGTGTGCCTTTGCTTTAGTGTGGGCTTAGAGGGGTTGTTCAGTGTCATTAGTGGCAGTGTATCTCTCGGCTGAATGTGTAGGACATTCTTGCTTCGGGTATAGACAGGGGAATTCAAGTGGAGCTCCCTGTGCCTAGCAGGGTAACTCCTAAGCTCTTCTCTCTGCAAATGCACTTTCAATCTTTTAAACATGGCACTTATACTAAACAGTCAAGCATCCTAGCTTTTCTATAACTAAAAAAACATTAAAAATTGTCTGTGTGTTTTTCCTTTTAATGGTATGTTGAAGAATAACTAAAAATCAAATATCTATATCCAGTAATAGTTTACTTGCTTACACTTTGGACCATTAATATGGTTACCTTCAGAAAAATTGGAGAACTCGCTTTTGCTTATTTCCTTGGTACAGTAAACTCTAATACAAAGTCATCATCTTGTTGCACATTGGATAGCCAAATAAAAATCTCTGCTACATCACACATCTCCTTCCCCATTTTTTGTTTTGTTGAATAGTACAGACTTCATGTACAATCCTTTGTTTCTACCTACATAATAAGCCTAATGAAGCTGGATAATGGACTTAACTAATGCCCAGATTGTTTGGGACTAGGGTGTCTAGAGAAACCACTTGTTGAGCCCTGCCCTAACCGCAGCATATTGTCTACACCCTGTTCGCACAGCAGGGAGTGAAGTGAGCAGCAGACACGGCTGCAAATCCTTCTACGTAGAAGACAGAAGGCTCTGGGTGTGCTGGTAGTGACAGAGCATCAGCATAATGAGACACAGTGAAGAGAGATCCTGATGTACTTTTAGGAGCTGCATGTCATTCTCTAAGCTTAAGGCCTTCCTTGACAGAAAGAGCACTGTCAATATCATGGCCAAAATCCACCCTGCATAGCTATGCACTGTAAATACAAATGCAAACACACATTCATTTGCTTACACGGGTACCTGTTGTAGATACTGTACTTAAAGTAATGTGCATGGTCATATTATTCTAAAGAAGAGAGTGTATTTTAAAAATGTTTTTTTTAAAAATCATGCTATACTCGGTGGTATGTGACTTGTAAAAAGAGAGCAATCTAAAAGTCCAGAATAGCTGGATAGTCATAGACACTAGCATCATTCTCACTATGTACAGTACAGTACATCCTTCTATCCTTTACTTGGCTCAGGCAAATTGGTCCTGTAAAGTTTTTCACATTCTCTTAACGGTTTCTTCATCAGAACTAACAGAACATGAATCTGTTGCAAGGCATTTTCAACTGTTATTTGATCTGAATGAAACAGTGATGGCATATCATGCTGTACTCCAATCAGTTAGAACATTAACACATTAGCAGTGATTATTAATTGTATACCAGTGAACAGGTGACAGGATCATGGTCACATAAGACTCACCCAGGCCCATGGGGACCAAAACTGGTCCGATCCCACGGAAAAGTCAATGTAGCACAAACTGGCAAAAAAGTCAATGTTGGCAGCAAAAGAAAGGCGCCAGAATGCCCAGTGCACCACAGTCTGCCATGCATGTGGCTCAGCAGGCAAAGAGCCCAAGGCAACCAGATCTCAATCTGATCAAGCCCCTATAGGATGCACCGGAGAAACAAGTCTAATCCACTGAGGCCACTCCATGTAAACCACAGCACCCAAAGGATCAACTGCCAAGGTCCTTTTGCCAGATACCACAACGCATCTCCAGAGGTCCGTGAGGGCGGAATTGAGCCATAGGACCCAATCTTCGGCAGCGTCGGCGGCAAATCCAGAACTTGAAGCGGAAAAGCCGGCGTAGCTATTGCAGTCCAGTCGCCTTAGTCTTCTTCTTGTTTTAAGTTGGCTTACTGTATGTTTGTAAAAGTGCTTGCTGTAGAGAAGTCTGAATTTGCATCTTGCTCGACTTCTTTTCTGGACAGGATGTAAGGATGCAGCAGACAGAGAGAAAGATCGTGATGGTGGGAATTCAATGCCATTACTACATCAAGCAGTTCATGTGCATGGCCCCATCCCATAGGGCAGGTTCAAGTTCCACCCACAGGTCTACAGGGTGGAACTTAGGAGGTTGTGGGACATTGAACAGAACAAATGACCAATGAGGCAGCAGGGGTCGCAGAGCGCACAACAGAAGCTGTGATACATAGCCGAAGGATGTACAAGGTAAGGCCACAAGGCAGCTTTCCACACATTGCTCCAATGGAAGGCTGACAGCACAGAGCAAAGTCTGTGCTTGCATCCTGTCTGACTCCTACCCTGACATGTTCTATTATCATCAAAACATTTAAATAAATTAATTTACCTTTAATTGATTCATAATCATAGAAAAGTTGGAGCTTTTTTTTTTTTCAAATTAATTTTCCTTTTGTTTGTACAAACATCTAACAAACACGAATTACATTAAAACAATTTAAAGATCACTTTGTCGTACTGGAAATATTCCTTGCTTTATTGTTTTCATGCATTTAGTCTACTCAGCTTGTTTCTTATAAAGTAGGTTTTAAATTAATTGGATTAACTAGCCTCGTGAATTATATCAGATGATGTGAGGGTGCAATGGGGTTTGTTTCACAAAGTGCGTCTGTACAGTAAGTACGCTTTGTTTTCGCTGCAGAATCTCTGTTGTCAATGACTGATCCAAGTTAATCACCAAGAATAACGTGTTCGTTTTAGTCACCCAGTGTTTTCTGTGGATTTTTCTTCTCACTTAGCTTCCAAAATGGCTGCAGTTGTGCCACAAGAAACCAGCTTGCTTGAATGTTTTGCTTTGATCATTAATTATGAAATACTTCCAGGTCTCTAACTTTTCATGTTAGCTGTTTATTAGCATAGCAATATACAGTACAGGATCTTTATGTCACAGAGTATAGACTGATTAGAGATCGTAGACTGTATAGTCTTCATGACGTCACCCATAGGTTTTCTGAAGAGCGATTTTTGAAGCTCAACTCTAATTACCACAAACTAGGTAGCTTAGCTAAGCGTTTAACTTGGCTAAAATGCTAAGATGGCTAGCGTTAACTTGCATTAGATTGAACTCTGTCATCCATACCTTATAGTACATGTCATCATGTATCAACTCCTACTGTACATTTCTTGTGGTAAGTTAAACTACAACAATTCAAGTTAGCTGGTTAGCTAAAGTGATAGCATAACATAGAGACAGCTAACAATTTGACACCTACAACACAGCTGTCACTTAAATCAGCCACGCTCATAATAATAAAAAATGAGTTTAATAAACAGTCACCTAGTTGTTATGAATAGAAAATCTAGCTATGGAGACTTTTATTGAGAATTATTATTATTATTATTATTATTATTATTATTATTAATTATTGTGGCTTCACACATTTATTACAGAATTCAGCAGCACTGTGGTATCAAAAAAAATATCTTTCAAATGTAATTCAAAGAGGATGTGACACTTACACTGCACTATGAGCTCCACCAAGGCTTCCCGTGGTTTGACGTTGAAGCCGTTGTACTGGCTGGTCTGGCAGCGGTAGGAACCGCTCATCTCACGAGACACGTTGATGATGCGCAGCACCCCATCGTAGCTTTCCATCTGCATGCTTCCATCTGGCATCGGCACCTCTTTATCAGCCCGTGACCACAGGATAATGGGTTTGGGCTTTCCTGAAACAAGGCACTCCAGCTCCACTGTCTCTCCCTCCCGTACCACCAGTGGAGACTTGCCCCGTGGCACAGTTAGATTGGGGGGCACTAAGGAACAAGAAAAACATGGGAAGGATTTATATGGAGCTCAAGGAAGCTAACAGACCGGGACACTTATAACGGTTTACAGCAGCAGACTGTGCTGATGTGTATAGTGTGTTAGTAAATCCTTTTGTGATCACACAAGACTGATGACAATGCAACATTATAACATTTGGATGGAAAAAATAATATTAGATTTAAAGGCAGAAACCTGGAATGCAAAATTACATAAAAGACAAAGTCAGAATAATTACAGTATATATAATGCTGAAAAAATGTAACTGAAATCTTTGTGTTTACTGAATAATATGTATTCCCTTGGTTTTTTTCTTTGTAAATCAGTTTATATTAAGATAACAGTATAGTACATATTCTAATTTCTCAACAATAAAGCAATGAGAAACTCTTCCACACGTATGATTTAAAAAGGCAAGGTGCACAGCAGTTTAGTAGCGTTGTGGCATCACACCTTCAGGGTTGAGGGTTTGAGCCCCACCTTCGGGTCTGTATATGTGAAGTTTGCATGGTTTTCCCCATGCTCGGTGGGTTTCCTTCAGGTACTCTGGTTTCCTCCCACAGTCCAAAGACATGCAGGTATGGCTAATTGGTGTTTATACAGTAAATTGCCCAGAGTGTATGAGTGTGTATGTGCATGTGACCTGCGATAGACTGGCACCACACGCAGGATGTACAGTACCCCAGGGATAGACTCCAGGCCTCCCGTGACCCGCTACAGGATAGGCGGTATAAGGAATGTGTGAGTGATTTAATATGCATTTAATATGCATTTAATACATTTTGTTATATTTAATGACTCAGGAAAAAACAACTGTGTTGATCACAAACTGTTGTAGGTAGGATAACTTGGCTAACAACATCAGGCTACTTCTAGTGACAAAGTAAAGCTAGCTGGACAACCACTAAAGTGGTTAAGCGACATTGCTAAGTTAATAATGCAAAAGTAGTAATCTAATGAAATAACTACAAAAAAAGTGTCACTTCATAACATCCTTTCTTCAGTTTCTTTTGTATCGTTCAGATATTTTCTCAAATACCTTTCATTCAAAGCTCAAGAACCATACTCTCCATAATTTTCAATTATCCTGCAAGTCTAGCAAAACAAAAAGATCCGTGAACAGAAAATTAGCATGAAGCATAAGCGGTGTTTTTTTTTGGGATTATAATTAATAATTCTTTTCCTTCCTTCCTTTTTATAAAAGATTTAAATGCTGGAGTAGAACAGCACAGTCCTACTGAATGATGGAAGCTATTCCAGTTTATTAGCAATGTCCTGAAAACAAGCTGTAATGAACAGCCGTTACACTAATGGAGAACGGCCTGACCTGAGCTCAGTGCTAGGCCATTAAGCACCGACCACCTTTCCTACCAAAAGGCTGTAAATGCACCAACACCGGCTAGCAATTAGGGCTGTTTGGGCTAGTGGCTGCTCTCTCTGGCCCGCAGTAATGAAATCCTGCTCCATAACAGCTATTATGGGAAGCCCGAAGGAACCATCATCGCTGTAGAGAAGGCTGCTGAAATAGTACCTGCGAGAACAGCAGCTGAGATATAACAGCATTTCTTCCTATAGCCACCATAAACCCTACGCCACCGGTCCTCATCATGCTCGGTGCGAGTACAACAGAATGAGTTTCCAGTTTTTTTATTACTCGAATTTCAACATGTTTAGCTTTGCTCTGTTTATCAGTTATGCCACGGGTGAAGTTGTCTTCAGATGAATCATGTGTGATTTGTCCTTGGCTAAAGCTACAAAGCACAGTTCAGAGACAAGCATTTCTTACAAATTCAGACAGTTGCAAACAACAAAACTCCTTATCTTTCCTGGATAAGACTGGAACCTAACCACTTTTCAAAAATGTGAAGTTGCTGTCCAACAGTAAGCAGTTTACAAGATATGAATTGTTGAAAAGCATAAAAAACATCACTCAGCTTTCAGCCTTACTGCCAAGTTGAGCCGAGCATCTTGAAGTCAGACCAGCCAAGAAACACTGCAACAAGGCAATTAAATAAATAAACCTGACACAGGCCTTTGAAATAAGTGGGATGACATCATTTGCTCATTGCCATAGCAACACAGTCCGTCAGTATATGTCCCTCTATACGGTATGCGGATATGTTTGTATCTCTCTGCACTATAAGCTGTGCTTCATGACTTACTGTATGTCGGATGTGTATATGTCATTCCACTAAAATGCAGGCAGGTTTTCAAATGACAACGCAGTGTGTCAAGCGCTTCCCCGAACAATGCTTCCGAAAGACCTGTTAATCTTGGCAGGTTACCGGCAAAGGGTAAAGTGGAAGCATTAGAATTGTGTCAGTAAATAAATGCTGCCAGCTATGACATTCATTTTCAGTGTAACCATTTGGGTTAAAATATGCACATTTCCTTTCCTTTTCTTTTTTTAAATCAGACGTCTAAAATATACTGGCAATCTTGGGCATGCATGGTAAAGTGCATCAGTTTTCCGCTTGAAAAATATACTTGCCTGCAAAAAGCTGAAATTGGCAAGTATTAGGAGAACAAGAGATCAAGCGAGAGAGAGAGAGAGCAATAAAATGCAGATGGCCTAGATGAAAATGTATAAGCAGGAGAAAGAAGTGATAAACCCCATATTCTTATTGATCTTCTAATATCAGGCCTTCATGAAGTCAGCAAAGCCACGAACAGCTTTATCACTCACTAGCTTATTCACGTTGGCCCTTATTCACATTGTTTTCTTTTTTTCTGCTAATGCTAACACTGCTAATGTAAAATTATAACACATGACATTAACTTTCGGCCTTAACATATTAGAAGGACATTTTCGTCCTTTCAGTAACTGCAATCCTGAATACATGTTAAAATACACTGCCAAAGGAAGATTCAAAAAATGTATAAGATAAACCTTAAAATCACTAACATTCTTATAATTCCCTTGCTAGTTTATCTCTTAGCTATTGCATGCACGTAGAACTCGAAGCAATCATTAAGAAGCACAAAATTGCACAGCATCAAGGCAACACATGGGTGATAAGTGAAATCTACAGACCGGAGAGCTAACTAAAACAGGACACACGACATTTTATTTACATGTAAAATGAATAACTCCAAGCCTTTTTTTTCTCTCATATTGAATGTTACAGCTTACAGCTTTTGAAAAAAAAAAATCCAATATCTCAAAAACAATATTTCATTTCGAGCTTGAGTAAATTAGAATTCATACTGTATAAATACCATGTATCTCTCGGTCTAGTTCAGTGCATGCACGAAGAAGACTGCTGACTTGACAGTTGTCCAGAGGATGATGATCATTAACACCCTGGAATGGAAAAGTGTGCTAGGAAAAGGTGCACAAGCAACGGCGATGACTGCAGACTTAACAAAACTGTCAAGCAAAGCCAAATTAAAAACTTGAGAGAGATTCACAAGCAGTGGAGTGAAGCTAGAATCAGTGCATCAAGAACCACCATGCACAGACATTTTCAGGAAATGGGCTACAACTATTGTATTCCTAGTATCAAGCTATTTCTGACCCAGAGATGATGCCACTAGCATCTTAGTTGGGGTAAGAAGAAAACAGAACTGGACTCTTGCTCAGTGGTTAAAAGTGCTCTTTTCAGATAATATATATATATATATATATATATATATATATAGATTCATTTCATTTGGAAATCAAGCTCCCAGAGTCTGGAAGAAGAAAGGAGCAGCAGAGAATCCAAGTAGCTTGAAGTTCAGTGTAACGTTTCTACAGTATGTGATGATTTGATGTGCCAAGTCATGAGGTGCCGTGCTAGTGTTGGTCCACTATGTTAAATCAAGTCTAAAGTCAACGCAGCCGGAGATGGCAAAAGGTTCTAGAACACTTCATGCTTCTGCCGATTTCCTTTTCCAGGTGGACCTGACACCTGCTTACAGTGACAAAACGCCCAGTAACTGGTTTGATGATCATAATATTACTTTGCCTAATTGACCAGCCAACTCACCTGACCTGAATCCCATAGAAAATCTATGGGCTATTGTCAAGGTGAAGATGAGAAACACCTGACCCAACAATACAGAAGTTGAAGGCTGCAATCAGAACAATGTCCTCAATATCTCCTCAACAATGCCACAGGATGACTGCGTCCATGCCATGCCATATGGATGCTGTAATTTGTGCTAAAGTAGCCCAGACCAAGTACTGTGTAAATAAATGAACATATTTCTGTATTGTAAATCTTTTTGTGATCTTTTATGATCTTATATCATGGCTGGAGGGGAAGCTCAGTGCTGGACTATTAATTGGGATGTCCCAGGTTCAAAGCCCTGTACCACTAAGTTGCCACTGTTGGGCCCTTAGGCAAGGCCCTTAACCCTCAACACAGTCTAAGGCACAAGACTAAATTTCATTCTACAATGTGTCTGGGGTAAAAAAAAAAAATAATAATAATGTAACACCATTTCAGCTGAATATATATATGTATCAAACAAACTGTAGTCTAGGCTAATCCATGTGCGTTCTATATTAAAAATACTAAAACATTTTCCTAATAGAGTGGGCAGTGCACTGCTATTATTTGTCACCATGACTTTGTGGGCTACATGAAAGAAGCAAAATCTTAAGCACAGCCTTTGGCAGAAGACAACATGAACTAGGGACAAATAGCAGACTAGGCAAAAGTCATATATAAAAATACTTGTATACATATTTTGTACAGTAGATTCATTAATTTTCTTACAGTTTGCTGTTATTAAAAGTACCTGACTATGTTATGACTACTGTGCTATGTTATAAATCTGAACCATATGCGTTACATCATACCAACAAAATTTGCAATTGGAATTTCTCCTTTTTATATCTTTTGCATTGAGTCATATGACACACATAAGAACTCATGAGTAGATATACATGCCATTTATAATCGACTTTCTTAAAAAGGAAAGATATTTGTTGTGGCACATCATGGCACCTCAAGCTATTTATTGATCATAAAATAGTTTTATAATTTTTTTTGCCAAATATGCGGACAAAATGAAGCAGGGTTAGTGATTAGTTGGAAAATAGACATGAAAACAGAAGAAATAATTATTGGAAGAAATAAGTTATTTCCTTTTAAATATGTTCAGTAGGAAAGTTTATAATGAAAAGCAAGACATTTCCACTCAAAACATCCAGATTGTTTTAACTAATAACAGTGTGGCAGAACTAGTTAAGCTACACATGCCCAACTTAGGTCTGGTTAAGAAAACAACTTACTTGGCTTGCGAAAATTGTGAGCATTATTGTACTCAGGCATTATTGGCGACACTTAAAAGCCGAAAAACGCACCCTGTAACCCTGTCAAGCCAGCCCTGGTTTTCAGACTATTGCATTAGACCTCGCCTCAGAGAAAAAGAGGCACAAAGCCTCAGAGACTAAAGTATGTTAAAGCACCATAAGCCAAGTTACATTTACTGTATATGGTATAACTGACTACATTAATCTTCAGTTACTGTGCTGCTGCTGTGTAATCCAGGATGAGAATGGTGAAGAAAGGTGATTTAAGTGACTTTGGACATGGCACTTGGATGTGGTTGTTGGTGCCGGGTGGGCTGGTCTGAGTTTTTCTAAAACTGCTGATCTACTGGGATTTTCCCACCCTACCAATCATCTCTAGGGTTTTAGAGAAAATGGTCTGAAAAAAGAGAAACTATCCAGTGAGTAGCAGTTCTCTGGGCAAAAATTCCTTGTTGATGTCAGAGCTCAGAGGAGAATGGCCAGACTTGTTCAAGCTGATTGAAAGACAACAGTACAAATGGGATCTTGTCATACAATAGAAGATTAGAAAAATTGAGTCTTAACTTCTGCTGCTGTGACAGTTTTGAATTTGGTGTGAACATGAAAGCGTGGCTTCTTCCTGGACACTTCAGGTTGGTGCTGGTGTGGGGTATTTTCCTGGCACACTTTGGGCCCTTCAATACCAATTGAACCTTGTTTAAATGCCACAGCTTACCTGATTATTGTTTCTGAACATATCCATTCTCTATCCTTTTACCTACAGGATAACGCATCATCTTACAAAGCTTAAATCATCTCCAACTGGATTCGTGTTAGTGAGTTTACGTAAATGGCCTCCATGGTCCAGATCTCAATCCAATAGAGCACCTTTGGGATATGGTGGAACAGGGGATTCACATCATGTTTCAATGTAGGGACTTGCTTTTTAGAGGAGATCCTCACTCTGGAGCAGATATTTGCATATGTACTGTACTATATTATAGTGTGTATATATTTAAATATATACAATAGGTAGGGTGCCAGCAGAGAAAGACTACCGAGGGAAGATTCAAAAAGAAAACGCGGAAGTGCATAAGGAATTATTAGGAACATCCAAAATATAAATAGAACGGCGAGGCATGAGAAATCCTGTAATCTGTTTTAAGTGACCCATGTCATTCATATTATTTTCGCAATTGATAATAAAATGAAACAAAGTTTCCAGGTTAATCAGCCTTGATACTTTTCCGTTCCACCTGTGACAAGTCCTTTGTAAATGCTTTCTATTTGCAGATAAATGGAAGCAAGCCCCAAAGACCTTCAACTTCATGCCTTTGATTACGGGTCTGATGGATTCTGTATTCTAAAGGACGACGGAACTGTCATCTTGATTGAACATATAAAAAGAGCACTATCCTGGACAGCCTGATTGTCCTCGCGGAGACTTCCTAAGGGCTGCATGTTTAAATATACAGACTCACACAGAGATTAATTGCCTGGTGGCCAAAAGAAGCATCCAGTCTGCTCTCTACCGCTTCATTAAAGCCAGAAAGTAGAATGAAGATTGATTACATTTTACCCCATTCCCTGAAAATTGAGCCAACTCTCCCTTTCTGTGGGTTTCATCACTCTTTTTTTACCATTCTACTACTCAAGGGGGAAAATCTTCAGTACTTGTTTGGATACTTTTCATGAATAAATCATACTGTTCAAAATGAAATTGGATTCAGCCCCGTATGCAAAGGAAATATATTTGCATATATTTTCAAAATATGGGTTGATAGAATATAAAATATATATCTATATAGATTTTTATTTACATATGTACGTATTTAAAAATGACAAACTCACATCTTCAACCATAA
This sequence comes from Clarias macrocephalus, assembly GCA_011419295.1. Classification (NCBI taxonomy): domain Eukaryota; kingdom Metazoa; phylum Chordata; class Actinopteri; order Siluriformes; family Clariidae; genus Clarias; species Clarias macrocephalus. Next base: position 45,920 of record JAAGKR010004286.1, on the reverse strand, counting down.
GCAATTTATGACCAATTTTCATCATCACCTCTCACTCTCTGACTTTCCTCTTGCCACTTGCTCATAGTTTATGCCATGCCCTAACATAGCTACGTTTATACACTGATTATTCTCAGCACAGTCTCACTGCAAATATTTCCACGGCACGAAACCCTGGTAGATCTGTCGCTTAATCACTGACAAATGCTTTTATTAAGACTCTACTTGGCCTGCAGTTGTGCTTCTCCAGAAGTCCTACAGTACATCCAATGCAAAACAAGCTGCAGGGTAAAAACACTTAAACTAACAGTTATTACTATCCTGGGTTTACCCACGATAAGCTGAGAACAAGGAGATCAGCATTTCAGCCCAAAAGCAAGTAGATCTAAAGTCTACATATTTTACAATGAACATACAGATATATACAGTATAGATACCATATATACCTAAGACACGTTACCAGTCAAAAGTTTGGACACATGTTTGGATTTATTTTCTACATTCTACAGCAATATAAGATTTTTTTTCAAAACTATGCAATAATACACATGACATTAGGTAATTAAGTAACAACAACCATGAAGGTCAACTATTCTGGAATAGCTTTTGCAAGAACAGTATTGTCAAGTGCATTTCCAAAACCTCTCAACTGTTCAAAGAAGATTATTGCATATTTTAGATTCCTTCAGCATTCCGTACATTGAAAGAAATAAACATTATGAAAGACCACAGAATTATAAGGTGGGTCCAAACTTTTAACTGGTACAGTAGTACTGTACAGTATGTGTGTGCAGTCAGCCAAAAAAAATTATACACACTTTAAGAAAAGAAAAACCTGTAACAATATTTTAATAGTAAATTTATTGCTATATGTTATATACCGATATACAGTATATATACAGTACTGTGCAAAGGTCTTTGGCTATTTTACTTAGAATACTGCACAAATCTGCATCGAACACTACCGCTTATGTTCAAGCAAAGAGTTTTCACACAAAATATTGTAAATAAATATACCGTTTATACCGTATATACTGCTTTTTATAGAAGTTTATTTTAATGTAGAAATGCTTTCAAAAGCATCATTGCATATGGCTTTTGTTTGGATGTTCCCAAGACTTTTGCACAGTACTGTAAATAAAACAGCTGTTAGGTTTTACTGAGCATGCTGGAGAATATGAGTTATTTTGGTAACTTCGTCACACTCGCTCCTTTCTATTTTCATGCAAAACCCAGGAGTCGACATTATTGATTTTTATTTCCCATCTGAAAACTGGTCTGTCATGTAATATGTCGCTTTCTTTACAGGCATGCAAATATTCTTCTGTCGTGTTATTTAGTCATTAATGTTAGTGTATCTTTGTAGGGAAAAATTTTTCTTGTACATAATAATGCAGACATAATAAATTTATATAACAACATTTGTACTACAGATAATATGGTGCATAAGACTTTTGCACAGTACTGTACTGTATATATATAATATGATAATGTTATTTTATTTTAATATAATATACACCATACTATTTTTCTTTTTCTAAAATTTGTATACATCTTTTGGCTGAGTTTTCCAACACTTTAAAATCTTCAGGTTTTGCAGTTTTCTAATCACATGAAAAATTATGATTTTTTAAAATAAATTCTTTGTGAGAGTTAAAAACTGATACAAAAAATGTGTTGTTTTTTTTGAGTTACAAGGGTGTTAAAATGCTATATATTTTGTCAAAATTGTTTGTGTCATGACAGCAATGTAACCAAGCTATAACTCCATCTCCCATAGTTTCGTCACAATGAATAAACCAGCCTGCAGTGTTGGCATTAATTAAAATTTGCAGTTTATTATTAATAATATGTTGCATAATCATCCTTTGAGGCGCACGGTGGTGTAGTGGTTAGCACTGTCGCCATGCATCTCCAGGGTCCGGGTTCGATTGCGTGTGCATGGAGTTTGCATGCTTGGTGGGTTTCCTCCGGATACTCCGGTTTCCTCCCACAGTCCAAAGACATGTAGGTTAGGTTAACTGGCATTCCCAAATTGGCTGTAGTATGTGAGTGAGTGTATGTGTGTGTGCCCTGCGATGGATTGACACCTTGTCCAGGGTGTACCCCTGGATAGGCTCCAGGCCCCCCGTGACCCTGAAGACAGGATTAAGCGGTATAGATGATGAGTGAGAGTGAGTGATAATCATCCTTTGATGGTGATTGTGTAGTGGGTCAAACCTAAAGTAGTGGCAACAAATTAGATGGAAGAAAAAGTGTTGAGTTTTGGTGCACACGAAACCTTTTTTCGTGAGAAACATAATAAACAAAACTAAAACAGCATCTTCACCCTCTTGAGAACATGAGAACAGCTCCCTATCATAGTACAGGCATACACCGATTAACTAACGGCTTTCGACACATAACACATACATTACGTCACTTATTTACAAAACACAGTAGCATTTTAAGTTTTTCTCTCCTTTACTGCAGTGCTTACATCGCAATATCAGACATACAGTAGTTTTCTTAAATACTATATATATAACATGGTGTTGGAACAACATTTGAAGCACATAATGTCACAGAACGATGCACTACTGTACTGCATTATCGCTGGGGGAAACTGCACTGGCAGTAACAATGTAAATGTTCTTTTTGTACCTCTAACATTGTCCAAAAACATTTGAAACACATTTAAACCATTTGTAGCAGCTGCTGTTCTGCAGAGGAAGTATCTTCTCTTCACTAACCACACAACAGCAAGAAGCAATGTGATTGCCTCGTTAATGACGTGTCGGTTTTTGCTCGAAAATCATGATTGTCATGATTTGATCAAAATCAGCTTTTAAAATAAAGTGATAAAGCAGTTTCCAAACTTTGTTATAGAAAAACTGCAAATAATTATAATTTGCTAATAATTTGGTATTTAAGGTTTTTCTGCTGTCAAACTATCCAACAGTGTATAGTTGCTCGAACAGAAGTGATGACAGTAACTAGATAGGACTAGAAATCATGACATCACACATTAATAAAAAAAAAAAAAAAAAAAAAAGAAAAAGGAAGAAAAAAAAAAAAAAACACAGGCTACATCCCAGATCATCCAATTATGAATATTTTCCTATATCAGCAGGCCCCACCATGTTTTACTCCATAAAATACTCTTTCAATGACGCCTCACATTTATCTTCGCAATTTTATTTTAATGGGAAATTTATTTAATGGTTTTCTTTACAGTTAACAGCATACATTGCATTAAAATGTGCTCAGGACTGTTTATCAAATACCACTCACACGTCCACGAGCACAGGTTGTAATTATTTAAAGCATAACAAGAAAATAAACCTGGAAGTGTGCCTAAGTTTTCACATTTTAGTGAATGGGGTATAATCAAATCATTACACTTCCTCTATTATGCGATTACGCTTGAAGGACAAGACGGTGCTCATGCAAATGTGGTAGAGAGCTGGTGATGTGGATTCGCTTTAGAAATCAGATGGTTAGAAAAAAAAATTTATATTAAAAAAAAAAAAAGTTTCACAATTGGATGTTTATTAATACCATATATGACATGGCTGAAATTTATTATAACCTTTTAAGTGGCTTCATGATTGATGTCATGATGATGCAGGAAGAAAAGTCCATGCTGACAGAAATATCAGAAAATCAGAAATGATTTGAGCTGACAGAAATAACCATCGGTTACAACTGTGATGAGCAGAAAAGCATCACCGAGCACATGGCATATCAAACTTAAAACGCAGGTGATGTTTTTTTTCCCCACCCTGATGAGCACGTCTCCACTGTAGCCTCGGATTTATTTATTTATTTTTTGGTCTGACAGGCATGTAACATGATATGCACTTCATTTGTGTTCTGATCTTCAAAGAGAATAGTAACTAAGCTACATATGCCTGTATGGCTCGTTGCGCTGCGCTGTTTCTGTGATTGGCCGACTGGATAAATGCATGAATGAGCGTGAAATTATTCATATTATTGAATATGAATTGCATAAATTCATAAAAATATATATATATATTTTTTTATCTCATAGATTTAATCGTGACATGAAAACTGATGTTGCATTGTTTCCATATTGTCTATGACGAATTACAGTAAGTCCCCTACATACGGACGAGTTACATTACGAGAGCTCGTTCGTAAGTCCAAATTGTCCAATAAACATTGCCCAGGTACTAGGATACTAACGCATTTGGCTATACACAGTACTGTATACCACAATGTTTTGTAGAATCGTGCCGATGGTGTTATTAAAGATTCATGTTAAAAGCACGAGCAATGTCTGCCATCTTTTCATTCTCTCAATTATTTTCACTTTCGTCTCCATGGTTGTTGCTTGGAGCTTCTTGGCTTCATCGCCACTGCTTTCCTGATTGCTTCCAGACATCCTGGGCTCGTACTGCACTTTCAGAGGATGCACGCTGCACGCATATGTGACAATGCACGCCGGACATGTGATCTAACTTCCGCGTATCTTCGTAACTTGAACGTTCGTATGTAACGGGCTTACTGTATTAAAATACCAGACATTATCCTCTACATAAAACGATGAATAATTAAGTGAATATACTGTACAGCAAATCATTCCGTATGATTTAGGTCACTGTTTGGACAGTCTGGCTTTAGTAGTGTTCCCTTTAATAGCTATTTACATCTCTAAGCTTTGATCAGAACACATATTCCGTTAGAAAATCATAAATCTTGCATACTAAAGGCTCTTCATTTTGTGTCTTTCTTTGTAGAATGCTAAAACGGAGGGTTGCCCTTTTAGCCAGGGTTTTGACATAAAGCCAGTAAAATATTAAATTAAATATGATATATTAAATATCATTAGTCCCTGCAAAGAGACTGCGACAAATCACTCAGTTGCAACAGACGGACAACAACAGTAGATACGAGATGAAAGTCTGGCATTCTGTTAGGACTCCTATAGGTCAGATGATGCTTCGGTATCGATCTGGATTACTTCCCTCTAGTCCAAGATAAGCATAGTGATAATCAGTGGTGATACAGTACTGATAGATGGGAGAAGCTTACTGAATAACTCCAGTAAGTGCTAATTAGACAAGTAAGCTTATTTATCCTGTCTTTTCTTTTTTCTTTGACTTCCTCCATGTACGTACATATGCTTCCTTAAAGGCATCCCGTATGAATGGATAAATCTTACAAAAACAGGCACATGTGCATAATAAAGTCTTAAATATGAGGATCTTTAAAATGCAACCATACAGTATTTCATGGTTTGGTTTCCTTGAATATCCAGTATGAAGAGATATAAGTCTGATTACACATTCAGAAGAAACAGTCTCATTATTACGCAAACTATCGGTGTCATAGCGTAGTACAGGAAACAGTGGAGCAAATGACTAACTGAAGTGCTCTTATAAAAGTTGCATATATTGGCACAACAGCATTTAGACTTTAATTACTTTGACATGCGACTGCAATGCTAAACATGTGGGTGGTGATCCAGGAGCTCAGGCCACAAAAGTATGTGAGTGTGTGTGTGTGTGTGTGTGTGTGTGTGTGTGTGTGTGTGTGTGTGTGTGTGTGTGTGTGTGTGTGGAAACTCACCAGTGGTGGAAGAGATGTTAACGTCGATGCTGATCTCTGGGATGCCCCCGCCTCTGAGCGATGCCACGCAGGTGTAAGTGCCAAAGTCTGTGAACTTCAGATCGATGATGTCTAGGTTGGTGGTTCCTGGGGAGATGTCAGGGTCAGTCTGGGTAATGACCATGCGTTCAGAGCTGCGCAGAGCCCGTCCGTTCTTCAGCCAGCTGAACTGCAGCTCCTCAGGGGGTGTCGCCTCCACCTGGCACGAGATCTTTACTTCGCGGCCAATCTGAATGTTGTCGTCATTGTGGTACGGGTCAGGTGTGATCCAAAAGCGGCCCTTTTTCAGCGCTGGAAAGATACCAGGTAAACAGTGATTAGCATGTGAATGAGTCTCAGAAGTGCCTTGATAATATCGGTTTTCTTTTTTTATTTCGAGCTTCAATGGTTTCTAAACCACAATGTTTCGTGAATCATGAACGGCGTCAAGAATCTTCATGATTCGTGATGGATTTGTGTGTTTATTGCCGGCGTGTGACTATTCTGGGACGATCTGTGCTAATGACTTAAAAGCACACCTACTTTATATATTAAAAAAATGAACAAGACAGCACAAAGACTTTTCAGTCTGAGTCGACTGGGCTCGTTTTCAATTTACACTAATCCGCAGATATTAATCATGTTCCAGATAACTTCAGATAACAATCTATATTAATTTCCTATGCAGTATGTTTGTATAGTTCACGTGGAGGTTTTGCAATTTAACTCGCAAAAACAAAAGGAAAATCAGAGTCATTGAATCTTTTCATCTATTCTGCTGTCACAGGATCGGTTCAAAACAACAAGAAGAAGAGAAAAGCGGAAAGTGAACATAAAAACGACCTGTCAAATAGCGGAAATTGAAAAGGCGAAACGCGGCGTAAGCCGGCGACGCCTCAAACGCAACACGAGATCTAATGCCTTTGTTCGGAAATCGATCCCGCCCTGAAAATAGATCCGCTCGCTAATTCATGTTGTAATAATGTTGACATGTCTCTACAGAAGACTTCAATTTGTATGAGTGATTAATTTCCACCATGGCCCCATGATACAAAATGATGTCAATGAACCTTAATACAATGGGCGAGGACGACCTTTTTCAAATTAAATAAAAGGACTTTGAGACTCTTGTCAGTTAATCATGTGTTATTGGCTCAGACTAATCTTTCCACTGAGGCTACAGAATTTAATTTATTCAAATAAAAAAAAAAAAAAAACAACAACAGAAAATCACAATAAGGGAATCATTTTAACAGTAAGAGGAAGAAAACTTTATAGAACCAGTAAGGATTATGGTTTAATAACTGCTGTGAAACTAGTGCAAGGAGAAAACTTTAGTGCAATTGCTGTAAAAGACAGTACCAGGAAATTTCCGAAAACACTCAAACTGTCATTTGCATGGTCACCTTTTAAAAAAAAAAAGTCTTTTGTATTCGCAGAATCAAGGACACGGTAGAGATCGGTGGTGTTTTCCGGTCTGCTCATGCAGGGTTTTAACCCCAAATATTTTAAGCTTAGCTGGAATATTTTCACCTTAAGGTAGAGTTATTTCATAGCGAAGCGTCAGACAGGCTTAGAGAGTTACGGAGTTGATCTTTACTCGCACTCGGTGTCCGAGGAAGTCGAGTAGGAATAATAACATTAAGATTCAATTATTTGTCACATGTACCTTACAGCAGAGTAAATTTTATTTTTTATTTTTTAACAGATCCCAGTTAGGAGGCTGTACTCAGAGCGCTGGGTCAGGCAGGATACAGCGGCCCTGGAGCAGATAGAGTTAAGCTTAAGGGATCAACAGTGGCAGCTTAGTGGTGCTGAGGCTTGAACCCCAGACCTTCCCACCAGTAACCCAGAGCGTTAACCGATTAAGCCACCGCTGCCAATGAAGCTGCCAGGACGCAAGGATATAATCGCCGAGACGTCAAAAAAGAGGTTCAGTCATAAAAAGAAAAGAAAAACCAGAAGAAAAACCATGCGTGTGTGTGAATGCAAACTAAATTAACACTGTCCTTTTCCTCCATCATGGCCAACAAAAGCCATAAGGGGACAGAAACTGAGACTGCAAGATACATACAGTAAGAAGACAAAAGGTGGGAAGTGCACAAACCAATAGTGGTACGTAGCATGATACATTTTTATTGTGTAAAAGAGAAAGAGAGAGATCATATTTATAATAAAGGTAAATACTCAAAGTTGACTTACAGTAACCCATGATCTTTTAAATGGCTTAGAAAAGCCCCCTGGTAAAGATGATATGCAATGAGGCTTTTTACACCCTTGCTGTACGGCATGATAAATTTGCATTGAATGGTAAATATTCAAGACAGGGTTAGTCCAGGGGCACAGCTCACTGGTCCGAGTTCACTCCTGAGTCTGGATGGAACATGTTTCTGTGCACATTCCTGTGGGTCTGATATACAGCATGGAGTTGAACTGACTAAATGGTTTCAGGATGTGAATATGTGGCGTCCCATCCAAGATGTTCTCTCACCTCAATGCTCAAAGGTTCTGGATCGACAGGGGCCCTGATAAACCCAGAAGAAAGTAGTAACTGAAGATGACTGGATGAAAATGTGCAATAAAACCAGCCCAGAGATAGTCAACCTAAATTTGTAAAGATTCAGCTACATTTAATCTCATGACATGAGCACAATGGGGAGTTTGGGGGGGGGGGGGGGGGG
>JAAGKR010004286.1:19791-31796 GCA_011419295.1 Clarias macrocephalus | reverse complement strand
TTTGTATTTTCTCTCTCATGGTGCTGTTTGTTACTGCTGCCGGATCGAGCGTCTCTGCGGCTCACAGACCAACAGGGAGGTCATTACCGAGCCTCTAACGCCTCCTCACACTTCCACTGATTTCACACTAGTGTGGAGACACCAGTCTCACACAGGAATCACCTCATAGTTAAACACTCTCACACACACACACACACACACACACACACACACACACTCACACACACACACACACACACACTCACACACACACACACGCGCACACACACACACGCACACACACACACGCACACACACACACGCACACACACACACACACACACACACACACACACACACACACACACACACACACACACCATAGAGACATGCTAATTAGCTCATCTGAAAGATGCTGTCTTCATAGATCTTGTTAGTAAACCAGCTTGAGCATTTTTTGTAGGTGTCAAGCTTTTAGCAGTGAACTGGGATGAACTGATTTAATAAAAAGGGCACTCAATACAAGCAGCAACATTTTAAATAAGTAAAGCACACTTAAAGCACTGCAGCGGCATTTCGTCTATTGCTGTCTGATCAAAACCATCCATCAGTAGATAATATCATTGTGTGCATCCATCCAGCCAAGAACCTCTATAGTCCAACTACACTGGTGACCATTGCACACAGACCGGATACAGGGAGTGAACCCAGGACCTGGAGGTGCACTAACTCACCGTGCCACCAAAGAGCATACTGTATTGAAGCAGTAGAGCCCCTTTCCCATATAACATGCCTTATTTGCCTACAAATTGCTCAAATAAGCTACAAAATATGTTTAATATGTATTTAAATCCATCCATCCATCTAGAAACCTCTGTAGTCCAACTAGAGACTGTGGAGGCCAATGGCGTCCATTGTATTTATTCCTATTTATGCTAGATGGCAGGAACTCTGGTCAACATTAACACACTCATTCGCACACTAGAGGCAATTTGGGAACTCCAATTAGCGTTATAATCTGCATCCAACTCTGTTGTGAATTATTCCAACACAGGGCTTCGAACATCTATGTTGTTAACAGTTATAATACAAATTACTTACCACACTCCATGATTTTCTATGGAATAATATCAAGGCTACAGCAGTTCAATTTCTCAACTGTTAACAACAGCCTGGATACCTATAACTCCAGGAGCTATAAAACCTCCAGCTATTAGATTATACTATTGGTTCTATTGGTGTTCAAGAGAAGCAAATTGTGCAGAATAACAGAACAGTTATAAAAGCTGATACCTTTATTTCTCTGTATAATCCCCTACTACATTAATGTACTTATCCCAGTGTTTAATTAGTACAGTAATTGGATACCTTCAAGGTAAAACATTATCTCAGTATACTGGAGCCATATATACTCTATCATATTATCAGATATGATATACATATATCAGTACACTGCCTGCTTCATATCTGAAGCAAGGTCAGGACTATACGGAATATGTGGCAATAATTCCCACCTGAGTTCTTGTAATGTTCAAGTGATTGTGTGTACGGCTCCCACAGACAGATGCGTCTCTTCTGCATAATAACTTGTTGGTGACAAGTCTATTTTCAAGGATCAGGCGTCCCACTCGCTGAATGTTCATGGAAACGACCGCAGTGGGCTCCGAGCCACCTCAACCGGGATTGTCATGTACGGCCTTCTTTATAACTTTCGCACTGTTCAAATATTTTACTGAGGCTAAGAGTCTCATCACCATACTGTCCATCAAGGCTTTTGTAAATGTCAACTGGTTTTACATCTTCGTTCACTATAATTTTCATCCCAAGTCCCGGTTTGACTTGAACACCCTTCATAGTTCATTGGATTTAGCCATTCAAGTTTAAGAACTGTGCGCAATCAAACATTAGATTTCTTCTAAATGACAACGAACTTTAGTAAACTTCATAAAACATCCCTAACCTAATTTAATCTCAGTCTTAAATCATTAACATCATTTCTATAGGATCACATTGAAAAGTAACTGTAAATGGTTGCTCTTATACTAATCATTTTAAGAATGAAAGTAAGAACATGCAGCATAATGAACATTGTAGAATTGCTACAATACACCTGGTGCATTTATTTATTTAGTTTAAAATTTATGTATTTATTTTTGTATTGAATTTTACACATTCTATATAAAGCAATAAGTCCAGCACTAATCCATAATAAAGAAACAAGTCACTCCAGGCTTTGCCTAACAGTGATTTAGGGCCTCATTCGGAGCTGATTTATGCGCACAGAGTGGGGATTTAATACAGAAATTGCTCACATTGGTATTCAGTCCTTAGTTCTTGAGGAACTCAGGACATAACTCTGTGTGACAGTTATACACGATTCTTTGATTCTTTGAACACAGACCTTAGGTCCATTATTTTGTGTGATATAGGCTCTGGCAAAGAGCAGCATTAAGTGCAGCACCGCAATCTGACTGGTTGACTGATGTTACACTGATTGACAAAAGTACAATTTCGGCTATAATACACCAAAAAAAAAAAAAAAAAATACGGAATTCAATTGAACCCCAATATTAAATGTAAAAAAATATATATATATATATATACACTGTGTAACACACAGTGTATATATATATATATATATATATATATATACACTGGTGTAAACCAAACTTTTTTTAAGTGGTGAAACAGGATCTTAAACTTTTCCTGAGGAACCATTTTTTATTATTACTGTAATAGCATAAAGTAAACTGTATAAATAGTGATAAGAAAACAGCATCGATTTCTTTATTCAAAACTCCAAAGAGAAAATTACAATACAGATACAGCAGCATTCATTCCACTTGAACACAAATATTTAATTCAGTTGTGTGTAATGGCAAACTGGACTAAAAGCTACTGAATAACCCTGTCTCTGATGCTTGTACTTCTGCCAACCTTAGAGCTGTAAACCCACAGGCTTGTTGTCTACATGTTCTGAATGATTCTGAAACACGCAGAAAATCAACCTGTATTGTATTTTACTGAAAGCTGAAAACACCCAAATCTCCCTGCATATGTACAGATGCAACTTTTAGACTCACCAGCTCTGAATTGTGCTCATGGGGCTTTCCTACATTCAGAAATTTTATCCCGAACTGGTATGATCTTGACCCTGTAGAAATTCGAAGCGGCATGGGGTGTGGCAGGAGTCCTAGTCATCAAAAGAATTTCAAGCATTTCCAAGCCCCACAGCCCAAGAAACTAAATAGTATGCACTTACAGATATTATACTCCATATGGTGTCTTTAATTATGCATCGCAGATTCAGAGCTGCTGTAATCACAGGCTAAAAGAGGGACACGTGTAGACATTTAAATAATGAAAATTATCTGATGCACATGGGACAGTGTCTGTGCACCTGCGAAGATGTCTGGTATCTACTTCATCATGCACCCCAAAAACATTCTCATTCTGTTCATTCATTTTTATTTATTTTTTTGCACATGATGTGCAAATAACCATTGAAGCTCAACCGGGTTGAACAGGCAGGGTCAGTGTACAGCCATTTTCATGTCTTTTCAGAGATGCTCTATTAGGTTCAGGTCCAGATTCTGGCTTGGTCACTCCAAGACATTCACAGAGTTGTTCTGAAGCCACTCCTGTGTTTTCTTTACGCTTCATTATGCTTTGGATTATAGTCTTGTTGAACTGTCAACCTTCATCACCGTGTCAGGGCAAACCCATGGAGTGTGCTTTGCACCCATGGACTCATTTTGTGGACTTTGTCAGGGACGTCATTTCCCATAGTGCACCTCCATCACATGGTCTAATTGCAATCACCTGTAACTTGTTTAGCCGTAAGCCTATAAATGGTCCTTAAATTAGTGTTGAGTTGTCTCACATCTGATCTGTTTGTACACTGTTCTCATTCTTAACGTTTTGGTGTTGGTTCGTTTGGAATTAATTACAGCCTTTACATTTGCAAATATGCCATGCCTGCATTCCTCTATGCATAACCCCGAGCCTGAGATCCTGAGCATGCTGGAGAAGGTTTTCACTCCCGAAAGCTCTTTATTTTATCAGCATCAATTTTCCCTCCACATTGACTACTCTCGCAGTCCCAGTCGCAGAAAAACTTCCGCCCAGCATGATGCTGACCAAACAGTGTTTGACTGTAGGGATGGTTTTAATAAGGTGATGTGCAGTGCCCGGTGATTCCAAATGGTTCAATCTTTGAGTCATTAGACCAGAGAATTTTGTTTCTCATGCTCTGAGAGTCCTTCAGGTGGTTTTTGGCAAACTCCCAGCTGGCTGTCAAGTGTCTTTTAGTGAAGAATGGTTTCTGTCTGGCCACTGTACTATAGACGTGTGATTGGTAGAGTGATGGGTTGTCTTTCCGGTAAGGCGCTCCCATCTCCACAAAAGAACCCAGAATCTTATTTATAGGGACTCTTAGGTTCTTGGTTATCTCTCTGACCAATGCCTTTCATCCCAAATTACTCAGTTTGGTTGGGCAGCCAGATCTGGAAAGAACGTTGGTTGTTTCAAATCTCTTTCATTTAAGAGTGATGGAGGCTTTCATTTTGTTTGATTCTTGGTGTGTCATACACCTCTCAGGCTCAAGGCAGGCTCATCTAACCACATAGCTAATAGTTTATTCATGGAGTGGGAGGGCAAATTTCCACCGGGGACCCCACCCAGGTGGACTCCAGTCAAGTTGTGGAAGCATCTCAAGGATCTGAATACTTTTGAATACTTATGTAAATATTCCATATTTCAGGACACGATTTTGCATTTTTCATTGTTGTGTACTGTGTGTAAAATGATGAGAAAGAAAAGAATACATTTTAAGATGAGTGTGAAACGAGCACTGTACTACAATGTGTAATCCATTTATTATGGAAGTTGCTGCAGATTCATAGATTATGTAGTCACAGGTCAGGGTACAGTATATACCTTGTGTATACTGTGGTATACCTTGGTACCTTGTAGCAATTACTAAATTTCTTTCTTTCAAAATGAGCTGTGAACAGTTTTTAGTGGAGTCCAAGATGATTTGTAAGTCCATCTTAACATTTTATAGCTAATGCATAGTTAGTCTGTATGTAATTTAAGGCACAGATTGAAGCGCCCTATCAAGAATCTTAAGTCGTTTGGGAATGTGGGAAGGCCCCATGTTGATGCAAAGCCAAATGTGCAATGTTTAATGTGCTATTTACAAGCAGCGTACTACTTTTTTTTTTTGCAAATTATAGGAGCATAGCCTACAGTACATACAGTATGTGACCCATCGCATCAAATAAGATATTAAGTTACATTTTGGGTGATTTGAATTATGCATAGTTTCAGATTCCTGGTTCAATACGCTCCGTTCTTTATACCAACGTATCTTTAACGTATCATGTCGGGGTGCTGAGCTACAGTATGATCACTGCGAATTGTTTATGAAGAGGGAAAGAAAAGCAAATCCTATTTGCAGAATATTTAAATGAGGATTATGTGAGGTAGTAAGAATGAGGGAACCCTCAGCCTTTTTTTGGCACCAGGATCTCCCTGTTAACACCTAAACAGAATTTCACGAGCAGAAAAAAAAATGCATGTTTTTTTATCACAACTGGAGGAACCAGCTTGGATAATGTCAATCAAAGTGCTTTAAAACAATGTTTAGGATTAAAACCTTCTCAATTCTGTTACATGATCAGGATGATAATGTGCTTATCAACAGATTCTTTGTGGTTATCATTGTCGCCTTGCACCGCCAGGGTCCGGGTTCGATCCCCGGCCAGGCTCGATTCCCGTCGCTGTGTGCATGGAGTTTGCATGTTCTCCCTGTGCTTGGTGGGTTTCCTCCGGGTACTCCGGTTTCCTCCCACATTCCAAAGACATGTAGGTTAGGCTAATTGGTGTTCACAAATTGCCCGTATTGTGTGAATGAGTGAGTGTATGTGTGTGTGTGTGTCTGTCCCCTGCGATGGATTGGCACCCTGTCCAGGGTGTACCCTGCCATGTGCCCCATGTCTCCTGGGATAGGCTCCAGGCCCCCCGTGACCCTAAATACAGGATTAAGCGGTATAGATGATGAGTGAGTGAGTGAGTGACACATTTGGTACATTTTACTTACTGAACACTACTGACCATAATGCAAAACTAACCTACAGTATGTGACTTAATATCTGACTTGATAAAGGTCACATCTAGTTTTGACCAACATTAGAGGAGTCACGATGCAAGAAAATAAAGCCTGCAAAAATATGTTAGAGATGGAACAGTCCAACCTCCAGACTCAGGGGACTAAACATGGCATGAATGGCCAGTGTGACAAGGCTTTGTTTTTTTTATTATTATTATAAAGAAATATAAAATTATTCCATATTCATTATTATAAGATGTTCGGAATTATGTTCATATTTATTCTTCCATGAATTTGCTTCAACAACAGGATTTGATTATGGTTTCTGTGGATCCAAGAGCCAGGAACACTGGCCAATGTTAGGATTATACAGTATGCTGGAGTGCCTCAATCCCTCTTAGGGCACAATGAAACAATTTCTATGTACTGAGAGTACTAAAGTAGCCTGGTTACCTGTTGTATAAAAAACAATTAATAATAACTGGATCATCTTGGCTGCTACAGTGATACAGTTTAGCTTTAACTGATGTATCAATAAGTGCAAATATTTCCTTTGTCATTTCTCTTTCTCTCTCATTTGATAACCCTAGATTATCAAAGGGCAAATACAGTCTTCTCACCTGACCTTGCATTTTTTTTTTTTTTTTTTTTTTTTTTTTGCAGGAGAATGTGTGTTGACCCCTGGGCTCCCCCTCTTATAATCAGTATGTACAGCTTAGCACACTCCACAGGGACAGATGGCTGTCTCTACCTTGCGTGTGACATTAGTCAAGGGTACTCAGATGAAAAAGAAGAAAAAATACCAGCGACAGCGTTCTCCTGGCTGCTGTTCAGCTAGCTCGTGCGACCTCAGTCGTTTTTTCCGCCCGAAGTGCACTGACTAAAATGTTTAAGTGTAAGCTGCTCTGTAAATGATGGCCATGTTGCGCATCACAAAGACCTTTGCTCGAAAAAGCTGTCCATTTGATACTTTTGCATGACTTTTGCAGACTGAAAAAGGGGAGATCTCAGCGTCCAAGCCTATTCCAAATACAGAATACTTCTACAGTATGTACAACATGGAAACCTCATTCTAATGCATTTCATTCTGTAAGACAAGTATGGGGGGGATCTTTGTTTTACTCAGAGCCCAAATAAAAGCTGCAGGAGGCATAGGCTGGGTTCACTTCCATAAATAACAGTGCGTCTCCTCATCCAGCCAGCCTTCTGAGCGAGAGACAATCAGTGCTTTCAATCTGAGTTGAATGACTGATATTCACTTAAAATGCGCACCTTACATCTTGTCGAGTCTCCTCAAGGGATCGTTACACAAGGCAGGAGCAGAATGCGACTTTGATACAGAACCTTTTATTCCACCTACGTGGCTCATTTCCCAATATTAGAATCGAGAGAAGAAACCCTGTGCTACCTTTAAGGGTGGTAAATGAAGCAAGCGATACTGATAGGTCAAAAGAATGAAGTGTGTGTTTTCGAGACATGTTCTATGCCACCTCTAGAACACTAGATTGCGTGAGCATAGAAATGGTGCATGCCACAAAAATAATTTCCTCAAAAGACTGCTGGCACTGGCTGTGTTCTTTATTTATTTTTTATTTTTTTCTACTTGATCTAATTTTATTTGCGAGAGAAAAAAAATAGTGAGGCAGAGAAAGCGACGTGAGGAAGTATGCCAAAAATGGCTGTCTGAGGCGCCCTCAACTAGCCTAAAATTGCACCAAATTTAACCTGCTTATGGAAGGGAGACTGCCTCCCCTCATCCATGATGGATCATGATGGAGGGCCTTTTTGCAAGCCAGTAGCATGCTGAGACACTGGAGGAGAGGGCCAAGCTGAAAGTCATCCCAGGCTGTGGGGAAGTGTGCACAGAAAAGCCACCATCTGCTGAGGCGAGATCTGCCCAAACACACACGCTCCTTTTGGCAGCGATGCACCAAGAGGGCTTTTCAAGGACTGGTGTGATAAACAACAAGAGAAATAGACATGCACACATATAATATACACATATGGATGCACACACACACACACACACACACACACACACACACACACACACACACACACACACACACACACACACACACACACACACACACACACACACACACACACACAAACACACACACGGACGCCATAAACAGAAAAGCAAGCAAAATGAGTGTCTGTGGACATCTGGACCACGAGCAGTTCTTCTTAGAAGTGGGCGATGTCCTCAAGTACATTCATACTATTGCAAAATTTTAACTAACACATAATACTAAGATTCAATTTTTTGTCACATGCACCTTTGCGTATACAGTGAAATATATATATTTTAAGGACAGCAAAGGATACAGTGCCTCTGGAGTAGATAGGGTTAAGAGCCTTGCCCCAGAGCTCAAAACTTGGCACCTTGGCAGTGCTGGGGCTTGAACCCCTGACCTTCCATTCAGTAACTGCTTGAGGCCTCAGTCCCCATATACTTTACAGCACTTTTACAGCACTTTAACAGCTGATTCTTTTGGTCTGCCTCTGCTTGTTATTTAGGGCCCAAGCACTATAGGGTGCGTAGGGAATATTGTTTTCCTAAGGAATATTTATTTATTTATATTTTTTCTACCTTTTTTGGGCTTTTTGGGGGCTTTACATGCTCAAAAACTCATGGAAATTGGCTGACAGGTTGGAATCTGCTGCCATTAGGATGCCTGAGAGTCGAGTGAACCCCGGGGCCCTCGGGGCCCTCACACAAGAACTTTCACACTGCATGTCATGAGCTCAAGCCCTATACAGTGTGTTATCTATGCAAGTTGTGTGGTGTGCGTGGGTGGCGATGGCACAGGGTGCTTGGGCCCGCTCATCATTGCTTGCAACTATATTTTATGAATTGGGATTTGAAACCTGACTAACTAATTTTTACAAATAACACAATTTTCAGCTCAGCAGGTTCAAAGGTTCAGAGTAAGTCATACATCAAACATGGTGGCTGACGATATTCCAGCACAGATTCAAATTGCTGAACAGAGAAATATTTCAGAAATCGCTTCAGTCACTGCAGAAACATTTTTGTGCTATGGTTATTCACATAAAACTGTGTTACTGTTTCTGACGATGGAAAAATTCGTAGGCATTTTTTTTTTTTTTTTATCTTTATTGGCCAAAAACCCAGAAATATAAACAGCTGCTATTTCTTTGTTGGGTTGTCTTTCACTGTTATTATGGTACACATTTGCTGTGCCATTGTTTTGACAAACAATGTCACTTTCCTTTTTTTTCCCATCTAGAACCATTCTGTAAACTAGCAGCACATCCCCAAGACGTTCAATGGGGTTAAGGTCGGGACTCCGTGTTGGCTAAATTATGTGTGAAAGTGACTCCTCATGCTCCCAGAACCACTCTTTCAAAAAATCAACCTGAATTGTCCTCCAGAAATATGCCCGTGCCATCTGGGAACAAACATAACATTTCTTAGCCTAGACCTGACCAACTAATGCAACCCCAGATTTGTACAGTAGGCAGTGGCCATTATGCATTATTGGTGCATCGCTTCATGTGCTTCCCTGACGTGCCCATCTCTGGAAAATCTGGACTAATCAGACCACATGACCTTTTACATTCCAAGGCTAATCTTTCTAGATGGACAACACCACTCATGGCCACCCATACTGCTGCAGTTTATAAAGTTTATAAAGTTTATACTATTTTGTAACAAATTAGTATGTATTATAGATTTCATATTTTACATTCTTTTCTATTCTATTTTGCACCATTTATTTGCTTTTCTTTCCTTTTTAGGTCATGTCAACAGTCGGGTAAGCATTTCACTGGCTATCATACTTAGTATAGTTGTGTACTGTATGTATGTAAGCAATAAAATATTTTTATTTGAATTCTCTAGCACATTAAAGCATTTATTTCTGCTTAGGTTTTCTTATCCACATAGCTGTTTAATGTGTGTTCTTGTCACATTGTGAACACACTAAAAAATGCTGGGTTGTTTTTACTACCCAAACGCTGGGTTGCTTCTGTTGGGTAATTTTTCTGGGTTATTTACAGTGAACTGGGTACTTTTTGTTAACGCAGCTTGCTGGGTTGGAGTTGGGTTAGTTAATGACAGCTAACATCACAGACACGACCGCCCCTCCCCCGAAGTTCGCCGGTGTATTCAGTGGCTGTGTCAGCTTCGTGTCTTTTTTTTGGTCTTCCTCCTCACGCATTTAAGAGGAAATGTAAACATTAAATATAAGGTTTGTATACACACTTTCATTCATCTATGACTGAATTTTTTCACTGTATGTCACATGTATTACTGTTACCATGTTAACGTTACACTCAAACTTTCAGCCTGGTCCGTGCTATAGCGTGCTAGTTTATCTGACAATAGCTGCTAGTTAGCCAAACCAAAGAGCCCCACCTGTGTATGAAAGAAACTGCAAAAACGTCTGAGCTTTTTAGCTTTCTTTGTAGAATGCTTGCAGGGTGTATGTAGATGGTGAAGTGATGAATGAAAGCTAAACTGTTAACTGTAGTGCCAGCATGACGCTAGCATTTAACTAGGTTGCTAGCGTTAGCAACCACATATAAAAAGCTGAGGTGTTACAAAACACTAATCTTCTTACAAATATGCACACTAGCCAATCCTCTCGATTTTTCCATAAACTTTTAATTTCTTTCTTTCTAAGGTTGGAACCAACACCGTGGAATATCTCCAGCAGGCTGAAGTGTCAAGGCCGTACACCCACATCCTGATGTTAATGACCAGCACTGCTCTCAGGCATTAGTGCTTCTGAGGAATAGTATCGTAATGATGACGCTGTTGAACTTGTTTTGTATTATCTGATCTTGTGCTTTTTAAAAATAAATATAAATATTTTTTCTATGATTTGTACAATTAATTGGGTGTCGATTATTGCATATATGTATGGTTTGCAAAACTTAGAGGTTTTTTTTTTTTTGTAATAGACCAGTATATCAAAGTAATTTAACTGTTTAAACTGTTTTACCCATAGACATGTAAAACAAAATGTAAAATAAAAATTATAATAACCTATTTGTGAGGTAGAATTAACCCAGCATTATAGTTAAATATGACCAAGCATTTGGATTGAAAATTTTACCCATCTTGCTCGGTTAAATAAATAACCCATTTTGCTGGGTTAAATTTACCCAGCATGTAGTTGGTCCAATATTTATCCAGCAGTTCTTTAGGGTGAAGAAATTCTCTTACTTTTATTATTTATTTGTATTTATTTTATAGTGTTTACTTAACCTATAACACTTTTTAACCATGTAACTTCACCAGCTGTTTAAGTAACCATGGGTCACAGTGATTCATTACTTTTTTTTCTGAGCACATTTCTTCCATGAAGTTAATGGTTCAGTACTCTCCTTCCAGGTTTTTATAATGCATTTGACAGTTCTCTCACTCACTCATCATCTATACCTCTTTACCATGTATTCGGGGGCCTGGAGTCTATCCCAGTAGGCTTGTGGCACTGGACAGGGTACCAATCCATTGCACGGTACACACACATACGCTCACACACTACGGGCAATTTGGGAACACCAATCAGCCTAATCTACATTAGAACATGTAAACTCCATGCACACAGAGACGGGAATCGAGCCTGGCCGGGAATCGAACCCGGACCCTGGAGGTGCAAGGCGACAGTGCTAACCACTACACCACCGTGCCACCTGTTTGACAGTTTTTAACCCAAAAACCCAAAGTGACTACAGCAATCTCCTTAGTTGTTTTCTTTGCACGATAAGGCCAATAATTTGACCATTAACAGTAACATTTTCCCTGTGACCACAAGATGACTTTTTAAACATAGTTGCTTCAAAATGAGAAGCTATCGACTGCATCAGTTAGGTTTGTTGCCAGCAGAAACATATTAATCACTGTAGTAATTATCCAATTAAAGGCTCTTAAGTATTT
>JAAGKR010004286.1:0-19771 GCA_011419295.1 Clarias macrocephalus | reverse complement strand
GCCAGCATGACGCTAGCATTTAACTAGGTTGCTAGCGTTAGCAACCACATATAAAAAGCTGAGGTGTTACAAAACACTAATCTTCTTACAAATATGCATACTAGCCAATCCTCTCGATTTTTCCATAAACTTTTACTTTCTTTAATTTCTTTCTTTCTAAGGTTGGAACCAACACCGTGGAATATCTCCAGCAGGCTGAAGTGTCAAGGCCGTACACCCACATCCTGATGTTAATGACCAGCACTGCTCTCAGGCATTAGTGCTTCTGAGGAATAGTATCGTAATGATGTCGCTGTTGAACTTGTTTTGTATTATCTGATCTTGTGCTTTTTAAAAATAAATATAAATATTTTTTCTATGATTTGTACAATTAATTGGGTGTCGATTATTGCATATATGTATGGTTTGCAAAACTTAGAGTTTTTTTTTTTGTTGTAATAGACCAGTATATCAAAGTAATTTAACTGTTTAAACTGTTTTACCCATAGACATGTAAAACAAAATGTAAAATAAAAATTATTGTTACTGTTTAAGTAACCATGGGTCACAGTGATTCATTACTTTTTTTCTGAGCACATTTCTTCCATGAAGTTAATGGTTCAGTACTCTCCTTCCAGGTTTTTATAATTTATAATTTATTTGACAGTTCTCTCACTCACTCATCATCTATACCTCTTTACCCTGTATTCGGGGGCCTGGAGTCTATCCCAGGAGGCTTGTGGCATGAGGCAGGGTACACCCTGGACAGGGTGCCAATCCATTGCAGGGCAGACACACATACGCTCACACACTACGGGCAATTTGGGAACACCAATCAGCCTAATCTACATTAGAACATGTAAACTCCATGCACACAGAGACGGGAATCGAGCCTGGCCGGGAATCGAACCCGGACCCTGGAGGTGCAAGGAGACAGTGCTAACCACTACACCACCGTGCCACCTGTTTACAGTTTTTAACCCAAAAACCCAAAGTGACTACAGCAATCTCCTTAGTTGTTTTCTTTGCACGATAAGGCCAATAATTTGACCATTAACAGTAACATTTTCCCTGTGACCACAAGATGACTTTTTAAACATAGTTGCTTCAAAATGAGAAGCTATCGACTGCATCAGTTAGGTTTGTTGCCAGCAGAAACATATTAATCACTGTAGTAATTATCCAATTAAAGGCTCTTAAGTATTTAATTATTTAAATCCAAATTGTGATGATGTTTTCCCCTTGGCGTTTATTTGTAGTTTATTTTTTCCCAAATTCCTCTTTGACTAATGCTGTATTAGTCTGGTATTTCTGGCCATCTAACACTAACCCTAGGCGTATGTAAATCAGACATGTTTGAAAATATCAGGAAATTATTTTGAAGGGAGATAAGGAAGCTTATTGTGGACTTTGCATAACCAGATCATCAGTTTGAATCAGGCTTCAGGAAATTCTAAAAAAAGAGCAAACCTGGGATGGAAAAAAAAAAAAAAAGAGTGTGGCTCATCTGATGTGAAATCTATAAAATTCTATTTAAACCAAGTAGACCTGTAGCAGTATTAATATATTTTTTTCTTCCGCTTTGCAGCAGGATCTACTCTTCAACTTCTCGTTTCTGACTAGAACACAAGTCCCCAGTTCAGTGATTAGCCTGACTGACTTCACTTAATTGCTGTAATTGGGCATTTAATAAGTACTTACACAGTAATATGCCACAGGGCTTGCCTTTCCCAGAAATATGAGAGCTGTGAAAAGCGTTGCTATACACACAGAACACATGCACTGTGAGACACAATGTAATGTCTGGTGCAGTACATGATTTCGTTCTTTTCATATTCCAGGCAAGATTTGATTGTCACAAGATCTGACTCAAAATCATAGCAGACTTTGAAGGGGGGGGGGGGGGGGTTCTGCATTCATTCGACTAGCTGAGTTAAAGATTGAATAAGGGGTCAGGTCAGAGAAAAGGCAATAAATGGAATGAGCTAAAAAGGTAGAAAGTAAAAAAAAAAAAAAGGTAGTTAAAACCTGCTTAAGTCCAGATCATTATATATTGTCAGAACTCAGGAGAGCACGTACAGTATCCTTCGCCAATTTGCTGTATTCTTGGAAATGCAAGAAATATAATAGCAATGTACCAGACATAACATTAAATTTGAATTTAAACCTAGATGTGTTTAATCTTTATGGCTTTAATGTTATGACTGATTGGTGTACATTGGTCACATACATACAATGGTCATGTACAGTGGTTCACATACTGTACATAACTACCATATATACATGACCTAAAAAGCAGAGATAAGATAGAATAAAAAGATAGAAAAACTTTTCTGCAATAAAAGAAAAACTGCACTAAAATGTCAAAAAAATATATAAATGATACCTTTTTAGGTTCCACTTGTGCCACCAAAACAGCGTCATATCTCCTGAGGACATGACTCCACGAGACCTGTGGATATGTGCTGTGGTGTCTGGCACCAGGAAATGACCTCCAGATCCTTTGGGTGCTGTTGCAGGTTGGGTCCTCCATTGGCTTTTTTTTTTCCAGCAATTTGTGCTACATTGGCTTTTCTATGGCATCGGACAAGTCTTTCTCTCTTCGCACAGACATAAATAAGCCTTGGGTGCCCATGATCCTGTCACCAGTTTACTGTTACTTTATTGATAATCAATGTCATTCAATTCACCTGGTAGCGACATTAATGCTATTTCTGATTGGTGTAAATAGTGGAAGCAGTATAGCACACTTGTGAATGAAACATACTAACTTTGTGCATCAAATGCACTGATCTGGACTGTTATTGTGTTCAGTCATTGATGTTTTTATATTACTTTTTCAGCTTGGATTTTTAAAACCTCTCATGTAGCCTTCAAACCTTCAAAAGGTCTGCCGTGCATACCAGTGATGTTTAATTTAATGTCAGTTCTTTTATCCAATTCATGACAACAATCACGATGCCGGCAAAACCGAGACAGAGCTCATCATGGACAGGATGCTTCGGCATGCCGTTTAGTCGATGGACTTCTAGATGTACGGAATCAGAAACGTGGCTGAGCATGTGAATAATCAGACTCAAGGACAGCTGCACAAAGCTGCAGATTTAAAATATCATCATGTATTGTTTAGGATCAGTCCTAATGTTTTTCATTTAAAATGCTACAGAATAAATATTTATGCAACAGCAATAATCAGGCCCGTTATATTTCAGCATGCATTCAATAATCAGTACTTCACTAAGTAGGTCAGTTTGATTGATACAAGTTGTATATTTAAGCAACCTCTCTGCGACATCAATGAATAAATGTAAAATAAGAATGTTTAATGTTATACACCGATCAGACATAACATTATGTCACCTGGCTAATATTGAATAGGTCCCCTCCATTTGCCGTCAAGACAATAATGTACTGTGTGTTCCGACACCTTTCTATCAGAACCAGCATTAACCTTCTACTGGATCAGACTTCACGGACCCTGACGCTGGTTCACTGGATTTTCTTCCTTGGATCACTTTTTCTACAGTATGTCCTGACCACTGCAGACCAGGAACACACCACAAGAGCTGCAATTTTGGAGTTGCTCTGACCCAGGTCTCTAGCCATCACTCTTTGGCCCTTGTCAAAGTCGCTCATAGCTTTTTTGTTTGCCCTTTTTTTTCTGTTCCCCATACATCAACTTCAGCAACAAATTGTTCACTTGCTGCCTACTGTAACTTATCTCACCCATTTCCAAGTGCCATTGTAATGAGATATTCCAACTATAGCTACTGTGACAAGGTCAAAACTGTGATTGCTAGACGACTGGATCAGAGCAGTTCACCAAATGCATGATGCATGTCGGGAGCGAAAGCTGACCCGTATCGTCTGACCCAATAGAAGAGTCGTACGACTACTGTTGTACTGGTTCCCAAAAAAAGGTGTCAGAACACACAGTGCATCGCTGATGGTTTTGGTTGAAAAAGGGGAACGTCCTCAATATTATGATGTTATGGCTGATCCGTGGAGTGAAAAGCTTCTACTCTACTGTATGTACCGCTTGTTACGGGGGTCAGTACGAGACGTGAACAAAAGTGATGAATAACGCCTGCTAGTCCTCGAGAGAACAATGCTTTAAAGATAGAATCAAGTGCAGGTTTTTCAGGCAGATGAGATGGTGTTAAATGTGTTTGTATTACCCTGAGGATACACGCAGTGCCTGCATGACAGTAAGACTGAATGCGGGGTGGCAGCTACAGAAGTTACCGTGGTTGGGAAGGTCCTTTGGTCTTGTCTCGATTAGGGATGTGATAGTAAAAAAGGACCATGTTGGCTCTGCTAAATCTCTCTTTCATTCTTTGAGGGAGAACATACATGAGAAGGAAGCGACACTGTCCTTTAATACGACTTTCCCTCGAAGTGAAATAGTTGATTAGATTATTCTGAATCTCAGCTAAGATTTCCCTCAATAAAGCTTTTCCTTACATATAATTAAAGCTTCAAGTAGCACGCAGCTCTGAGCGAGATTATAGAGATACGCACCCGGGTGTCAGGTTTTTTTTTTTTTTTTAGGGCTTTAACTAGCAAGCGGCATTGGGTCCTTTGTAAAAAAAAAAAAAAAAAAAAAAGTTGGTTTGGTTGGCCGAGGCAGTGCCTGAAATGTCGACCACGGCATCACACTGCTAAAATTGTGTGGTGAGACACGAAACTACACAGGATGGAAATATTTCATTTTTCATGCTTAACAACATTAGAAGGACTGTGAAGCAGTATGTGATGCTTGCGTACGTATTTGATTAATTATGCATAAAATAAAATGTATTTAATTAAAGATGCAAGCTTCTTCTGCCCTTGCATTAACTGGATCATGTCTTGTCCGAATTTGTATCATGTGTCAGTATTCCAGTTTTGTCATGCTGTTTGAAAGTATAACAGTAATGTTAATTTCTATGCAAGCAAGCGATTTTCTTTACCTCGCACAATAATGGTGGTCGACTTCTTGGCCGGGTTCCCTACATTGTTGCTGGCGATGCAGCTGTAGACGCCGGCATCTTCGGAAGAGATGGCTGGTAATGTTAGCGTGCCGTCCTTTAAGACACTTTTCTCCGGGAGGTGCTCCGAGACACTGGTCCATGTCAGCGTGGGGGGAGGTTCACCACCCGTGGCGATACACACCAGAGACACGGTCTGGCCAGGATTCACTACAATTGGATCTTCCACCAGCAGCTTGATGGACGGCGAGGCTGCAGAGGCCAGGACGACATGAGCAGGTGAGTTCGCCTTCTCAAATAGAGATGCTTTTTAAAGCATAACATTTAGCCCCGACCTCATTTGGCCCCCAGAATAACAAATTCTCACAGGTTCGGCCAACATGATAGAAATAAATAAATAAATGTAAATTGATTCAGTGTATAATCCTTGCATTCAGCGAGTCAATTTTAATTTTTCTTTTTCATAATACAACAATATAATCCAATTGTGTCACCTGGGTGTATTGTCTGTTGTATTTAAATGTGCTCTTTAGATGCAATGTGGGGTCTCAGTGGGGCTGTAACAGGCTGTGTTTTCATACAGCCTTTTCATTACGGCTAATGAATGAAAAGGTCACAACTGTCTGTACAAAAACAGTCCGGGCGAACCTGATGAATTTGTTTAACTATGTAGAATATGTAAATATAAAGAACGGAGTTATTACAAAAGCAGCTGCTGAATAGCTTCAAAAACTGGCTGTGTGATCTACATATTTCAAGCTATACGTAGTATATACTGTATATACATACACTACTGCTCAAAAGTTCAGGATCACTTTCTAACTCCATGGTCGTTCCTGATTTTTCTTTCTTTCTACACTGTAAAGCAATGATGAAGGCGTCCAAAATATGCAAACATCCTTTGAACTGTTAATATTGAGATGTATCTGCTACCCATGACAGGGGAAGCCTTCATAACGGCTCTAATCTGAGGTGCTGTTTGTTAATTAGTGATTTCTGAGGCTGGTGACTCTGAATGAACTGCAGCAGCAGAGGTAAGTTTTGGTCTTGTTTTCCTGGGAAGGTCTTCATGAGAATCAGTTTCATCATGGTGCTTGACGGGTTTTACAAATGTACTTGACAAAAACAAATGAATATAACAACTGACTATTGTTGTTGTTGTTGTTACATAATTGTAGAATGAGGAAAATAAATCACTGAAAACAAAAACAAAGAAATTTGTAAGTGATCCCAAACTTTTGACCTGCTCGTGTATATTCTATAAGCAACATATTGTTACTGTATATCACTGGTGCATGTTCTGGTGCAAATAAATGTACCAGACACTAATACAAATGAACACATAAACCTATCAAACACAACTCTATTGATGATCATGTATTGCACTTCTGTCCATGCATCGGTCACCGTATGCATTTTACCATAACTAATATATAACTAACAAATGAAATGTGTGTTAATGTATTCCACCTGTTTTGTTGGTGAGTCTGAAGATGACCCTACGGTCAGGGATGCCGCAGACATTTCGGACAGAGGCGATGCAGCTGTAGTTGGCGTAATCTTTGGGCCTCAGGTTCTTCAGCTTCAGGATCTTTGTTTCCCCCTGCAGCTCAGAGTGAGAAACAGAGAACAATGTGCAAATGTGTGCTCCAGTGCTGTCTCTCTCGGAATGTAACACAGTCCTTGAATGCTTTATAACTCGATGCTGCAGCATGGTGAGGCTCAGCAAATTAAAGAGCACCCACCCCGATCCTGCTGCTATTTCTACCAGTTATCCCGAATGGTTAAATCTCTTCTAGTCACCATTGCTTCACTACAGTATGTACCACAGGGGGACACCTACAGTACTGGGCAGTGCTCTCTCATGAAAATAAGCAAAAATCGACATATATAAAAAAAAAAACACATGAACCATGTGATATTTCAAGCTGAAACATAGAAAGGCATACTATGAATGTTTTATATTAAAATAAAATGAATTTAGTCACAGTTTACTGCACCTTGATGTCAAGGTCTCATAATAGATTCAGTGCGTTCCTACTCTCGCTCTCGTTCTTTCTCACTGATTCATCCATCGGTTTCACATGCACACGACTGAACATTTTCAGAGAACTACAAGTGAGTTCATTTAGGGGTTAATTACCTCAATTCCCCATTTGCAAGTGAGTCGCTTGCAAATATTTTAAACGGTTATTAACTTGATTACAGCAATTCCTTATTTTTAGGCAGCCTAATAATTTTCATTCTCCTGACAAATTATAAAGTGCGCCCTGGAATTATTCATTTATTGGTTTGTTTGTTTGTTTGTCTGTTTGTCTGGTTATGTTTTTGTTTGTTTACATTTGAAATGTTTACATTGATTCTTTCTGGATTATTTTGATGATGATGATGATGATGATTCTAGGCAAAACTGCTCAGAACCATATTCTATACTGTGTGTATGGTATTATTTAATAAAATCTGAACGCAGAGCTAAAAATGTTTAGTTCTGCAGTATTAAGTCAGTACAGTATTTTTAGACAGTCTAATAATTTTCATTATCCTGAAAAATAATAAAGTGCACCCTGGGATTATTAATTCATTGGTTTGTTTGCCTGTTTGTCTGGTTATGTTTTTGTTTGTTTACATTAAAATGGTTACATTACTTCTTTCTGGATTATTTTGATGATGATGATGATGATGATGACGGTAATGATAATGATGATGACTCTAGGCAAAACTCTTCAGAACCATATTCTATACTGTGTGTAGAAGTTCATTTTATAAACTCTGAAGGCGGAACTAAAAATGTTTAGTTCTGCATTATTAAATCAGTACACAAAACAGTATTTTTCTTTCCTAGGAATGTAATGTTATATAAGAAGGTTTAAATTTCAGTAAAAAAAAAAATCACATTTTATTTTACATAATAACATAATAATAATAATAATAATAATAATAATAAGTGCTATAAAGTCTCCAGGAGAAGATTTGGCAGGTTACCTTTTAAAATAATGTATTTACCCAACACCATTAGTTCCTGTCAAGTTTATTTACCTCACATTGACTTAAACGCAATTTTCCCGATTTTAAACATGACATGTTTTACTGCTATGCTCTAAATAACAACAATTTCACATTGAGCATCACCTGAAACTTTTTACATTTTCAATTTTGGCAAGAGGAATAACATTTGGATAGGTACCAGAGCACCAGCTTCATGGCTCGAGAACAGTTCGCATATGCCGAATGATCTACCATGTGAAGAATATCATAGTGAAGCAGGTAAAGTCAAAAGAAACCTTATGAACGCTGCTCCTTATGAACGTGTGCTGTGAGGCACAGTAAAGACATCCTCTCTTTCAGGTCCAACCCCTCATAAGCAGCGCACTAATTACACCTGCGCACAGTTCCCTGCTGATAGCATTTAGTGGAGTCTTAGCAAATACGGCGCATTGTATTCAAAGCCAGCATTTCGAATGTTCATTTGCAAAAACGATTGGCTGGGCCGTACTTTCACGCTCTATTGCACTTTGCTACCGGTTCATGTTTGATGAGTGGCCGAGGCTTTGTTTCAGCTAACTGTGAGCGCCTTATGAGCATCTCAACAAATCAAAGCGTTCGGATTTGTAAGGAGGTCTGTGGGATGAATCTTTCGGGAGACTCGTCCAACTCATCAGAACGGATTTGAATATTAGACAGATCATAATGTGCCAGGCTTCAGAAATAAGATTATTCATCGCTTTCATTCTAGTCATCATTCAAGCTTTCAGTGTAATTCTGTTAAAGGAGTAGCATCTCTCTTCCAGTAGGCTGCTTATGGCTGATATCACAGCATAGTCTCTTTGGCATGCAGACGCCAAGCCTCTTACAGGAACCTCACCGGAAAATATATCTGTTTGCTACAAGATCAAGTGAAGGAGAGCAAGAGAGAGAGAGAGAGAGAGAGAGAGAGAGAGTGAGAAGAGAGAAAGAAGAACAGATACAGACTGAGTAAAAAAAACAGGGAGACAGATCTGATTAATAGATGGAAGAAATACTTTCAATTGGCAAATTTATGGAAGTTGGGTTATGCAGTGTACAAGGATATTAGGTAGAAAAATAAAATCAAAGGCATGACTCTGACTGTTATAATATCCAGCTGTTTGACTCTACAAGCAGCACCAGTAAAGCTTTTAGCGCTGCCCTGGATGCGGCACTTGCACTAAGGGCTCTACGACCAAATGTCGCCCCTCTTACCTCTGGCTATCTCCACGGGTGAAATGGTAAGCTGGCATTTAATGACAAAAAAACAACACATGCACAAATGTGCTTTGCTAATTTTTTTTGTTGTTTTTGGGAAGCTCTCAGCAGGGAAGGGGAGAGTTGGTGTAGATAGAGACAAAAGGCCCACATGGAAGAGACACACTCCTCTTTGCTAATTACCAGTGATATTCCCATGCTGGGTTTGATATGCCACCTCTGTGTTTCTGTGGGTCTGTTTCAAAGTGATGGAAAAAAAAAAAAAAACTTTATGGCATGCTGCTCACTTCCTCCCCTTATCTCTACCTTATTAGCTTTGGTTTTTAATGCTTTTTAGTGAGTCTTAACACACTGTATGAGAACAATAATGTTACAAAATGGTGTTTCCTGGGTCTATCAGATTTGTTCAATTCATATACATTTCAGTGCTCTTTAACAACAATGGAAAGAAACCTTTTCTTACTGTTTTTAATGCTTTTATTTATTTATTTATTTATTTATTTTTAAGGCGTTTCAATAGGTTTTGCATTTCGCAAGGGACCATCCGATACAATATCACGAACATCCAGGTGCCGATTCAATTTGTATTGCGATTCTGTTAGTATCACGATTTTATATCCCGATTCAAAAATCTTATTTTTAAAATATTTAAAATGTTATTATATATACAGTACTGTATATATGGGTTTTGCATGAAAATAGAAAGGAGCGAGTGTGCCAAAGTTACCAAAAGAACTGACATTCTCCAGCATGCTCAGTAAAAGCTTACAGCTGTTTTATTTACAGTTCTGTGCAAAACTCTTGGGAACATCCAAAGAAAGCCATATACAATGATGCTTTTACAAACATTTCTACATTAAAAGAAACTTCTATAAAAAGCACTAAGTAATAACATAAACAATAAACGGTCAATATCTGGTCTGGAAACTCTTTGCTTGGACATAATCATAAGTGTTCGATACAGATGTGAGCAGTATTCTACATAAAACATGAGCATGCTGGAGAATAGGAGTTCTTTTGGTAACTTCGTCAAACTCGCTCCTTTTTATTTTCATGCAAAACCCAGGAGTCTACATTATTGATTTTTTTTTTCCCCATCTGAAAAATGGTCTGTCATGTAATAAGTCGCTTTCTTTACAGGCATGCAAATATTCTTCTGTAATGTTATTTATTCATTAATTATAATGTATCTTTGTAGGGAATGGTCTTGTACATAATAATGCAGACATAATAAACTTATATAATTTTGCACAGTACTATATATACAGTACATACTATAGTACATAGTACATAGTATATATATTATTTGTTATAATTGTATTTATATTTTGTTATAATTCTAAAGGACCTTGGCAAATAATAAAATTAAAAGAATATTTTCGCCCTATCTCTATCAGATACATTTTATTAGAATGTTCAAGAGCCATAAAAGTTCTCTTACCTGTGTGAAAAAGGGTTCGTAGATCTCCACACCCTTATCTGAGCCCTGAGACAGAACATCCCGGCCTCTGTGCCAGCTGTAGCGTACTGGAGGGTTGGAGTTGGCCACGCAGCGGAGGAAAACTGTCCTTTCGTAGTAGAACTGCTCTTTGGCTTCGCCTATGCTCTGGTGAACTGTTACAACTGGGTCATCCAGGTCTGAGGACACATTTAAATTTGACAGCATAAAAATAGGTTAATTGCATAAACTGTTATCAGTTATACTACAAATGTGATAGTTATAATTAGGATTAATACATTTCTATAATTATACAACATAGAACTAATAATTACTAGGGCTTCCTGTGCAAACAGCAATTAAACAAAAGCTCCATTTTAAGCTTTTTTCCACTGATTTGGCAGGTTTATTTTTTTTTTACTGGGTAAAAAATAACTGGGTAAAAACCAACCAATATATTTTTTTAATACTGCTAGAAACTTTGAATTGTGGGATCTGTCAGGGTTTTTAGCTTCTGCTCAGATGAGAATTCTCTGTGAGCAACATAATAGTATCAAATCTAGAAACATAATTCAAGTCTCAATGAGCAGAAATGAACAGTAGGAGGATCTCAGCCGTCCATCTGACAAGGGGGCAGGAAGTAAACCGCAATGCACGACGCGAAAAACTGCACGTCTTTGTCGTCCATCCGTGGCGGTGTTCTGACTGAGATGAAATGCTCCTGTTTTAGCTGGAGCCTCATGTGAAGAAAATTACAGAGGTGCAGTATCTAATGGGAAGCATTTATTTGAAAGCATAATTTGAGACTTTTAAAATGTACTCCGAGCTTGATTAAAACTTAAAAGCTTGGCTTTTCTCCAACTTGTTCCTCATCACAATTTAAACCTGAATAGGCAAGAGAGATTTAAAATGTATTCTGTGTAAGCCCTTGAAAGAGAAAGGAATCTCTAACTTGGAAAACTATTTTAATGACTGAACAGCAGAGATAAACACTACATTCAAAGAAAAAGTTTCTACTTTCAAGTTGGAGCTATACTTGGCCAAAAAACATCTTTTCAATATTTAGAAGACAATCGCTTTAAATGAACAAATGGCTCCACATACTGTTTGAGATGCAAGAGTAATCTCTGGCCATAGTTTGGACAAAGGTTTGATTCAGAGTGTCTTCTACCAAACTCACTTCTGTGCCCAAAGACATACAGACATATCTATTTTCTATATAAATAAAAGAAAGATTATGTCTGTACACTGGTCAGAACTCTGTCTTTCAATGATACCTTAACATTTCATACACTGAATGTCTAGAAACTAGAATTTCTGTCTTGTCTGTCTGTATGTTTACATGTACGTCTAGACGATTTTGTCACAGCGTCTGGCTGAACAGAATTGAATGAAACTTCATCAGTTAAATCTGCGCCATAGATGAAGTCTAAATTTTGAGTAGATGGGACAGTATGAGCAGTTATGTGCCAGATTATGTCATATACCATCCAGCGTTTTTTTTTTTCCCCTCAAGATGGGCGTGGCTATACGCATCACTCAACAGAGCCAATCAACGTGATAGTTTACCATAAAATACACAGAGCATGCGGAAGACACCGAAACTTTCCATACAAAAGAAAAATTAACATGTGATACAGCAAAAAAAAAAAAAAAAAGGCAAGTAGACTATGAAAACTGAATCTTCAAAGAAGAATGGAAGATCAATGCATGTTTATTCTTACTGTGGGAAGTTTACAAACAGTTTGTCTCATGTGATCCGGAACCATGGCGCTGAACCGAACCAGAGCAGTAATGTGAGATACTCACTCACTCACTCACTCATCATACAGTATATACCGCTTAATCCTGTATTCAGGGTCACGGAGCCCATCCCAGGAGACTTAGGACTCAAGGTGGGGCACACCCTGGACAGGGTGCCAATCCATCGAAGAGTAATGTGAGATAAAATGAGGCAAATCATGGGTCATTAGCGCAAACATATGCACAACAGTCCGAAGGGAGGGCGTGTAAAAACACCCAAACTGACAGCACATTATGTACTAAAAATCTAAATGCTGAGTAAGAGTCATTTTATATACAGTCACGTGCTGGATTTAATAATCAACTCTAAACAGGTAATGTACTTGGCCGACTACGAAAGAATTACAACCTAGCGTAAACAAGCCGTAAGATACACCACCTCATAAAATGTGATTTCTTTGTATGAATACATTATGCAGAGAGTTCTGCTGTACAGAAAGACCGGCAGACATGTACAGTACGTGGGCTTCAACCTGAAATAATAATATGACTGATTACATTAAATCTGATCAGCTTAACCATAAAACTATTTACCCATCAATGTCGGGTACTAACGCTAGTAACGCATAAGCACTAGGCCAGATGGTGAAAGGGTGAAAGGTAAAATGTTGTAACGGGGCAGGTCACTTTGAACTTTTGTCATTTCCTTGCACTGTGGAGGGTGAAACAAAATATATATACATTATAGAGGCTGCCAGATTGCAATTCTGATTTACTAACTCCACCACCACACAAGGACATGCCGTCTTTCTTAATCAGTGCCCTGCAATGCTGATGCCTCCAGCTAGGACACTGGCTAAGCACTACAACGGACCTACTACAGTATATTACATCCTCCACAAACAGTCTGTTTCTCAGCACAACTCGATATTACTTTAATCTGCCTTAGGCTACGTTCACACTGCAAGCTTTAATGCTCTATTCTGATTTACTGCTCAGATCTGGGGTTTATTTTTTATATTGCCTATATACAGTACCACACTAACCTGAACTTTAGAAATGACCTGCATGAACAAGAAAACAAAGCTCCAGTTGGGTTGGACGAAAATGTGACAAACACTGACGCTGGCACAAATAGGTCTGGGATTAAGAATAGTATCAAGCTAAAAAAAAAAAAAAAACTGTTTAAGAAGAGTTAGCTGTATAAGATGGAGATACTGTAATGTAAGCCCAGATAAGTACTTATTCAAGATATAGATTATAAATAGCTGATGTTATTTTTAAATCCCATGTGTAGCATGTTGCATATCTTCATATCATATATGAGGTCCAAATCAGAACTGAAAATATGTATATGAAATATGTAACAAATAATATAATTAACCTGAAAGTAAGACAGAGTCTTAGTGAATATGAAGTGAAATATGACAAGATCATTTAAAATATTTTAAACCTACGCAATGCCTGTTTTAGGTCTTTATAGTTTTAATAATCGTCTTAATAATTTTATGTTAAATCATGATATGGATGATAGTTTGTTTCTAAATCAGTGATGCTCATCTTATGCACAGTTTTATTTACAGCTGACTTGTGCACTGGGTGAAATCCTTGATCCTTGAATTCGAATCCCTGGGCATCATTGTCCAAAAAAAAAAAAAAAAAAAAACAGAATATATGACATTCGGCGCTGGAATCAGAAATGATTAGTGTTGACCTTTTTCCCCCAGTCATGGAGTCCATAACTATCTTAATAAACGTTCTCCAATCATGCCATTACAATTTAGAGAGGAAATACAGAACACGTTGAAAATGTTAATCAGTAAACGCACCCTTTAATTTAGCATCCCCTTTCAATCCTCCTCAGGGTGAATGAAGATCCCAGCCTAATCAAAGAGCGCAGGGTGCCCACTAGAATGCTGATTCCTCACTTTCATTAAGACACGTTCTGCCCAACAGCCCCTTAATCAAAATCTAGAGACGGTCAATACTTCATCCAGGATCCATTACAGCCACGCAGGTAGGAGCAATTACCTTTAAGACGAAGGCAACACATAGGACTAAGCAATTGAGTGGGGCCGTTTTGGCAGAGACGATTGCTTTAAATAAATACACTGATTCATTACAAAGAAAGGAGGAGCTGCAAAGCTTATTAGCACACTTTGTACTATTCCTATCTGATCCGCTGCGTTTGATTGCATCGCCGTGATAAGAACGGAGACTGTTGCGCGCATCCTTACATGTTAAAGGCATCCTTACACATTGAAGGCAATGTGACGTGTGTATACATAGAGAGAATTTAGCATGTAGTCATTGCATTTGCAGGTTTGTAGGAATTTGTCTGCCCTTTAAATATAACCTTTAAATGTTACTGTGTGAGCAGCTGTGAGACAGCATGCAGTTTGTCAGATAGTTTATTTATAGGTCAGCACAAAATTATTATTTTTTTAAATAATTAATTAAATAAATAAATAAAGTAAATATGCCCTGGTAGCTATGAATGATAAATATGTAAATGTGCAGATATTTGCATA
Source organism: Clarias macrocephalus (assembly GCA_011419295.1). Classification (NCBI taxonomy): domain Eukaryota; kingdom Metazoa; phylum Chordata; class Actinopteri; order Siluriformes; family Clariidae; genus Clarias; species Clarias macrocephalus. Next base: position 4,889 of record JAAGKR010004286.1, on the reverse strand, counting down.
AAAAAAAAATTAATAAATAAAAAAATATATATATATATATATATGAATTTCAAACAAAAGCCAACCGCCAATATACAGCAGTTTTGCTGATGTAGTTACCCACAACAGTATAGCACAATTACAGTATCTATCATGCAAAGCAGCAGTCACGCTTGATAGATTTCTGTGCTTAAATTCTGAGGCTGTAAGCAAAGTGCCCACACTACAGTAAACACGCAGGCCACAAATGCTCTTTAAGATAAATACTGTATATAACGATATAGTATACAGGACATAATTAGGCACTGCTGGCTCAGGCAATTGAAGAACTGTGTTGGAGGGTCGGGAGTTCGCTGTGAGGTTCTAGGGCAAGACCCTTAACCATTGCACGCAGTGCCGGTTTCAAGGCCGATTAGAAAATGAGGTAATTAAATGGTTGAAATGGGAAGAACATACTGTATATATATACACACATATGCAATAATACACTGTATATATACACACAGAATATGAAAAAGTATTAAATGAGTATCAAAAAAATAAATAAATAAATAAATAAATAAATATATATATATAATTTTTTTATACTCATTTCATACTTTTTCATATTCTTTTAATGCAAAAGTATTCTTTCACTCTTTCATCACCTTTTTCATATTCTGGCTTAATTTTATGTTTGATATATATATACATATATATATATATCCTTTTTTATATACCTTTTATACCCATATTTAAATTATTATTTTATTAAATTTTATGCTTATTTTCTCCTTTTTTTAGCACCATGGATTAGGGGGACAGAAAAAGAATAATATCATTGTACAGGGGAGGAGGGGGGGAGAGGAGGGGGTATGTTTCTTTACTGTGCATATGACAATAAAACGTGAAACTTGAAACATAATCTCCCTTAAACAGTTGATATTGAGATGTCTCTGCTACTTTTTCTCTGGAATGCCTTCATAACGTCTCTTTCGGTCTCGCTTTCCTGGGATGGTCTTCATGAGAGCCAGTTTCATCATGGAGCGTGACGGGTTTTGACAATACTGTTCTTGCAAGAACTATTCCAGAATGGCTGAGCTTTGTGTCTTAAAATAAGAACCGACTGTCATTGTTACTTAATTACTTAATGCCATCTATATTATTTTATAGTTTTAAAATCTCCAGTATATGTGTTTGTTTTATGTGTGTTGTCTTTGTGTGTGTGTGTGTGTGTGTGTGTGTGTGTGTGTGTGTGTGTGTGTGTGTGTGTGTGTGTGTGTGCACTCCTAGCACTCTCATATCCACAGTGACCTGAGTGCTGAGTGGACACCCATGGACCCATCGCCACACTCTATATAAGTAGACACAAAACACTCATGCACTGTGAAGTAACGCTCAGTGCACCACTGTCTGATTTGGCAAACCTTTGTTTAATGCTTCCTGTTCATTGATTCTGCTTTTTTTTTTTTTTTTTACCTTTTTTTTTCAGTTTTTTTCCTGGTTTTCTTGAATTCGGATTTATCTTGTTCATATTTTCTTCCTGTCCGCCAAACCTCCGCCTGATCCTGACCTTGCTCTTGCTTAACATTTTACATTATTTGCCGGACTTAAATACACCGTTCCCTGCACTTATAACTGCCTGCACCTGTTGACTTTTTTTTCCCTTAGTTCATTATTCCCGAATTGCAAATGTAATTCTCTATTTTGTGTTTTTTAAATTGTAATTTCCTCGGCTGTAATCACAATCATACGTCCCTTTTCTGTAATCGCAATGGCAACTGTTTCTTCGATAATCAGAATTTTAATTCGCCCTTCTGTAACTGTAATTTACTGACTCATTCAAAGAGCAAATAATATAGACCGCAGCCGGTTTTTATGCTAACGCGCATGTCATGGAAGCATTCCACAATTTTGATAAGGGCAACAGGACAGTGATTTGTAGTCGCAGATTAGCAAAAGTGTCAAGATCCACCACCTGAAACATAGAAACTTATGACATCTCGTTCTAAGGGTCAGCTAATTTGCGTATATCTGCTTGCCAATTAAAACTGCCCCTGCAAAGAGGCTTGTTAATACAGAGACTATTTAAAAAGGTATAGGCATTCATGCGTGAATTCATCCTTACTTTATTCTGGTCCGGGTCGTGGCTGATCTATGGACTGTCACTTACTGTCATGTTTTTTTTCGGGAGGTGGAGGATAAACACAAAAACCAGAGGTAAAACCCATGAGGACATGGGACGAGCATGCACGGAGTACTCCAGGTCAAGGGACTGTGAAGCTGTGAGACCATTGCACAACTTATCTACATAAATAAAAGAAAGGTTTTGTCTGTACATTGGTCAGAACTCGTTCTTTACGTTTCATATATTGGAGGACGCGAAAGCGGTCTCACCAGACCTTTTCTGTCTGTATGTCTGTATGTCTGTCCATCCAGATTTTGTCACAGCATCACGTAAAACTGGCTGGACAGAATTTTATGAAACTTTGGCAGTTCTTAGGTATTTGCCTAAAGTTAAACCTTAAGTAAAATCAAACGGAGAAGTTGAGGAGAAGTGAAGTTTATGTGTCAGATTATGTCACAGCATTTAGCGCTTTTAGTTTTTTTTCTAATTTAGCACTTTATCCCACGAGGTGGCCCTGGCTATACACGTCCCTCAACAGAGCCAATCAATGCGATAGTTTACCATATATGGACATTGTACTGTATGTGGAAGACACAGAAACTACGGTAGTACTTTTGCTACTTAATTTTTCGATCACATTACTGACTATTTGAATGAAAAAAGTGCTGCTTGAAAAGTTTTCTTTGATTAATAACGGATTAATTATTATCACAGAACTATGATTATGATTTGAAACGCTGATTATGAACTGCCTGGTAAAGTAGATTTAATTGACTGTAGGCACGTTTAATTCCTGCCCACTGGCCAGTTCTCCCCTGTCGCACAGCAGCCAACCTGTGAGGGTGAAGGCTGAAACATGGTCCTGCTGAGATACTTGAAGCCAGCCTCAGCATTACTTCAACATCACAGAGCAGTCAAATATGCTTGAAGGAGAACACTTAATAACCTTTTTTTTTTTTTTTTTTTTTTTTTAATATCCATGACTGCACAGTTGGATAATGTCACTCTGATCACCAGGACAAGGAGAAATAGCTCTGCCTCCCACCCACGGAGCAAGACGATTATCCCATCTTTGCTTTCTGGAAATGTAGGTCATACATACATAAATAAAAACTAGGTTTAATAAATACAAATACTTTCATAAGTTCACAGTGATACAGTACATAAATATCCGTTACCACACTATAATATAGAGGACATTCCTACTGGTTTTTTTTTTTTTTTTTTTTTCATACACATCATGTAATCCAGAGCACCACACTGAGCAGGCTGGGGTCTTAATCAAATACAGTACTCTCTCCCAGTATAATCTACAACAGTCATTAAGGAGATAACCCCCATCAAGCTGTCATTGCTAGGTGTCACAGGAATGGAATTAAATTCACCCTGACTGGGTGGCACTAATCACCGTCCCAGCTTGATTACACGCGACAACGCCAACCCGGGTGACATCCGCATTGCAACTTTCCATGTAAAAATAGCCCCATTAGGATAAAAAGATAAGCAATTTGTCTGCGACTCGAAAAAATGTGGGAACGGACAAAGTGGCAACTTGCAGATGTATAGTTAATGAGGCAGCAGACACGGCTGTTTGCTACAATCATAGACTGCGTAATGCAGACCAGGCTAATTCCCCAGGAGCTATTTACCGCCAGATATGGAGGTAAAGGTGTTCGAAGGGAAAGGCTATTACTGGGCACAGAGGAATGATGGGTAAAAAACGATGTCATCACTCGCTCAGCTCCTAAGATGTTAAAACAGCGTCGTCTGTGTTCCATGTGTGGAGCCAAGCTGCAAACATGCCTTTCTCTCAGGGCTAGATGGATGATTTCACATATTAAGACTGGCTGCTGAAATTGTGATTCGGGCAAAGGCAAGATTAAGTGTCTGTTCGCAGCAAGGTTTCGTCGAGCAAGAGCGACTTTTCTAACGTTCCGATACTGCACACCTATCAGTTTGCAAATTAAAGCTGCCACTGCAAAGAGACTTATCATCACGGAAATAGAAAGTTTTATAAGGGAACTCGGCAGGCAGAAATTCTATAATTCCCTTTGTAATTATAAATCCGGCAAAGCACAAGACCAGAGACAGCATATCGATATCAATGGTCACCTTAGCACATAACGTAACACTTGCATGTCTGAAATAATACTCTCGTCAAAGAAGACTTCCGGGGGGAAGATAATACAAATAAACGTATGTCCTAAATCTGTTGCATGCAGATGTTTTGTTCCGTTAGGAACTTGCAGAGATTCGAAAGTCTGCCTTACTCTTTGATAAGTGAAAAATGCGTTCGAAGCTTCCGTCTGCTGTGCTCGAGTTTCTATCGCACAGAAATATGAGGAGGCGGAATAATGATAAATATACACCAATATACATATATTGCCTTGGATAGTGGTAAAAGGGAACCATATTACTGTACACTGCAGCTGAAAACCTAAACCTCTGAGTGATTTTTCTTTAAAAAGCAGAGAAGATAATAACGGCTGCTGATAAGATGTCTAGCCATGTGTCATAGGTTGATAATTGACAACGCTCCCATTCCCTGTGTATTAATCATGCGTTATTTTATATCTAAATGGTATAAAAGTGATCTGACCTTAGACTCCAAAACCTCCTACAGTCTGCCCACAAGTGCTCACTCTGTCTTTGTTTAACCTTTAAGCCAAGGCGCAGTAGTTGCAAAATGAATCATTCCATTAAACCTCTGTTATTTTAACAAATGAGCAAAAGAACAAACGATGCCTGCAGTAATTCAGTTCATTTTAATACATAAATGTAAACATGTGTGCTTTGAAAGCTG
>JAAGKR010004285.1:33860-63223 GCA_011419295.1 Clarias macrocephalus | reverse complement strand
TTCTTTCTGAGACTATTAAGGAAGAATCACCTTTCTAAAGACATAATGAACAATTTCTACCGTTGTGCAGTAGAGAGCATACTAACCAGCTGTATTACAGTCTGGTATGGTAACTGCTCTGTCTCGGACCGTAAATCCATCCAAAGGGTGGTAAAAACTGCTCAGCGTATCATTGGTACCCCACTTCCTGTCATTGAGGAAGTCTACAAAAGGAGGTGTCTGCGTAGAGCACGAAGCATTGTGAAGGACACCTCTCACCCGGCATATTGTACTGTTTTCTCTCCTTCCCTCTGGGAAAAGGTTCAGATGCCTAAAAGCCAAGAGCAGCAGGCTGAGGAACAGTTTTTACCCCACAGTGGTTACCTTACTGAACACTGTACCCCTTACATAGACGGTACCACCATCACGAATAACCCAACGTTCCTGTTTAATACCTCTGTAAATACTTCCCGTTCTTTCATTTGTACAGTCTGCACATGGACTGTACCCTAATATGTGTATATTTATATATGTCGATGTGTGTATAGGTATACTCTGCTTTTCCATCCAGCGGCTAAATTACTCATATTTATTCATATGTATATTCATACTATTGCACATAATGTAAATTCACCTATATATAGTTTCTGTATATTTTTATTCCAAATATTTATAACCAGACATATCTGTAGATTTACAACTATTCTGTACATTAATTTATCCATCTATGCTCACTTTACAATGTATATTCATGTACAATCCCCCCCCCCCCCCCTGTAATACAAATTATACATAGACCTTACTTTTATCATACAAGTTTTATAGATCTGTATATATGTTTATATTGCACTGCTAACTTGCACTTCTGGTTAGATGCTAACTGCATTTCGTTGCCTTGTAACTATGTGCAATGACAATAAAGTTGAATCTAATCTAATCTAATTTTAAAGAACTTTAAGATCACTTGAAATTGCATGTTTCAAAGAAAGAAGAGGTTAAGTGCCCACTTAAAGGTTGTGTCAGTGTCTTTGCATTGAGGTCCTCCTTTACTTCTCACCTTTCATAAAAATGCTGCATCTGTGCAGGTTTCATCTGTGCATTTGGTTCAGTCTGTGCCCAGTCAGTCACTTGATGTTGCTAATAGTCCATCAGATGTAAGCACCAATGAGCATGAGGATATTCTGGGCCCATCTGATATGAGAGGACTATATATGTAGAATTTAGCAATATTTTATATGAAGTTACAGGCCAAATACCTTGTACCCTTCTTCAACCATTCAGATGACTGTGGAACAAGTAGACAGTCTTACTGATGTGTGTCACCAGTACACAATAAATGTACTTAAAGGTGCCCTGCAAGCAAATACCCAATTGAGTGAGTTGGAAATCAAGGAGGTTCTGACATGTTTAAATGACAATAGCTTGCATGCATCATGTAGCCGTGCACTCTCTACTGACTACATCCTCAAACAATTAGATTAGGCACTGATGAAAACCGAAAGGAGCAGTTTGTTCAGTATATCCCAAAAAGAGAGACTTTGCAGGCTTTGCTAAAAGACCCAATTGTGTGGCAAGAATGTACAGTACAAAGCCTGTAGATGACACTTCACAATGATGGTTCATTGTTCAAAAGTAATGCACTGTTTGCAGAGTCAGGTGTAAGTATAAAGCTCATACTATATCAAGATGCTTTCGAGATTGTTAACCCACTTGGGTCAGCGGAAAAAAAAAAACAAGATACTTGGGGTTTACTTTTAACCTTGACCCATTTTATCGATCCAGCATTGAAAACCTACAGCTTGTGTAGAGAGGAACACTTTAAATATTTTGGACATGACAAATGTTCTCCACAATGCTGTCAGATATAAAGAAACAAGAGACAAATAGACTTGTCATCTGTGGGCATGTTGTTAAGCAAACAATTTTTTGCATTGCTGGCGATAATTTGGGATCCCACAATATTGGAGGTTTCACAGAGAATTTCAGTACTTCTGCTTACTTCTGTAGATATTGTCTGGCAACTAGAAATGAGTTCCATGATTCTCAGAAAGGAGCCCCACCTAGAACAGTGCAAAACTACAATGAGGCAGTACAAAAAATACAAAGTTTCGCCCTGATAGGAAACCAGAGATGAAAATTTTTTCAGTTTTCAACTCCCTCTTCTACTTTTATGTCTGTCAGTCTGGCCTCCCACCTATTGGTCATGATGTGTTTGAAGGAGTTGTGGCATATGACTTGTCCATGTACATCAAATACTTTGTGAAGGTGAAGAAATTTTTCACCTACAGTCAGCTAAACCAAAGAATCAAGCAGTTTAGCTATCGTGGATCTGACGCTGCTTCTACTCCTTAGAGGGTGCAGAAAAAGGAGTTGAAGTAGGTGGCAATGCAACAGAAAACTGGTCTCTCCTGAGGCCTCTTCCTATTATAATAGGTGAAAAGATAACAGACACAGATGACCCGATGTGGCAGCTAACTGTCCACCTGAAAGAAGTTGTAGAATTAACATGTGCCCCAAAAATCTCTGATTCTCAGATTGCTTTGCTCAATGTTCCACTTGAGGAGTATTTGGAGACAAGAAGGGAGATGTTTCCTGATCTAAAACTGAAACACCATTACATTTTGCATTATCCTCCTTTGACACTGAAGTTTGGCCCTCTGATAAGACTGTGGACAATGAGATTTGAAAGCAAGCATTCTTACTTTAAAAGATGTGTGATAAGAACACAAAACTTCAAAGATGTCTGCCAGACACTTGCGAATAATCACCAGCTTCTGCAAACATATCTATTCTCCAGTTCTGTCTTTGCTCCTACTTCGCAAGTGAAACAGTCCACGTCTTTCCACGCCGACTTGTATAAAGAGGCAGTACGCAGTTCAGTAGAGGCAAGCTTTCCTGATCAGTGTGCTCTCACAGCATCTACTGAAGTACTTTGGAGAGGCATTCTTTTTACAAAAAGAGCTTTTTCCTTTGCACAAGTCCTTGCATGCCAACAGTTTGGACAAATCAAACTCATACTAATGATGGATAAAAAGGTGTACTTCCTTGTAACTACTCATTGTTCATCTTACTTGGAGAAGTTGGGACTGTATGAAATTCACACAGCATGTGGGGACATGAAGTGCCTAAATTGAGAGCTGTTGTTGGATTATTATCCATTGCCTGCTTATCATTTGTGCAGAACTAGTCATTTCTCTTAAGCACAGGATGGTAGATGCCGAGTAGGAAAAAGTGACAGTGATTGTGACTATAAGCACCAGTTAATTTAATGATGATTGTACTTGACTGTGGACTTTAAAGTCATGTTTGAGGATGTCTAAAAGGCTTTTAAATTATGTTTTGGTTAACTGGATGACATTGTGCCCTATATATTTTTCTGGTTTTGAGACAAAAACATCCAATAACAAAGATGCAGACACATATACTAAAATATAGTTCAGGCTAAAGGTTTGAAGATTCATTTGGCTGTTTGAGAATGCTTAGCCTAACACTAAATTATGTCTTATGGTGACGTAGTAATGGGTGACGTAGACAGTGAGCTTCCTGACTTCATTGGATCTGTGCTGCCAAATGGAGATGTTGGAGACTCTACAGTCGTTAGATGGAAACCCTGGAAGATCTAAAATATGTCCAGGAGCCAGATCTTGTTAACGTCCTAAGGCCAATTGAAGCTAGAAAATTTATTGGATGTATTAATGCTTTATGTAAGTTATTTAATTGCAAGTATATTATCCTCACAACTGTAGGAACTGGCAGGCCACCTCAAAGAGGGCTGCTGGAAGAGGAAGAGACATGAATAAGAATTCATGACATCAGCAAATAAGGAAAGAAACGGTTACTCTTTCCCAACTCAGATGAGCAGCCTCGGCATGTTTCTGAATGTCACACTATCTGACGGGAGAAAGCGGACACCTCTCTTTCTCCGCTCTCAACCAACACCTGAACGTTGACTTCTGACCTGCGCCAACCAGCAATTGAAGACTCCACTCTCCTCGACACGCAAAGAGACGTCGGCTTGAACTCCGAAGCCGTTTCAACGCCATCTGCCCACAGAAGATGTCTCAGAGTGTCATCATCGGTAACCAGGCAACCACCACACCGCTGAGGTCTTTCCTGAAAGATGTCACCTCAACCCAGCGCACCAACCAATTAGCAACGCCGTGATTCCCTTCACTGGAGACAAACCGGATGAGAACAAATGTAACGCAAGTAAACAAACAAAGCTTCATGTCTTGTTGACAATTGGTGCTCGATTCATAACTAAACCGTAAGATTAAACCCAAGGCTCTGCTCTTGTGACTTTCTCAGGTCTAGTAAACATTACTAGAAGAACTCCATTAACTTTCACCCTCTGAACTGTATATGCGTGTGTATGCGCGTGTGTGTGTCTTTAAGTAGCGTAGTTTCATGTATCGTAGATTAGTTCAATAAATTCTTGTTTCTTTATAAGAAACTGTTGTCTTGGTCATGTATTTCAAAGTTTAAACATTTGCCCAGATCCTTGTTCATAAATTGGTAAATACCTAGTTTTGTATTATCATCATCGACCGCGGGATAAACAGAATTGGTAAGATACACTAAATCGTGCTAAACACTGGACGGATAGATGATTAAGTGTATGAATTTATAACTGTATAAATTTTGTTCAGTTTAATCAAATTATACAGAATCGTTAAAGATTCGATTCACCTCTGACCCAGAGTTGAAACCCTACATATATTGGTGGAGAATGCACTGAGCATTGGGTCCACATTAAAAACCCTACACAAAATAAGAGATTAATTCTATTATTCTAGCTTTGCAAGCGATTGATAACAAGGCTAATTCCTATTTTGTCTCTCCAGGTGAGAAAGATGGAGATGAGATTCCTGATCGACCTACCAGAGCTCAGCCGAATCTAACACTATGCAGGAGAGCCTTCATCTACAAGTTTGTTTGATTTAAAACTTTTGGCTGATTTAAAAAAAACATTATCTTCTATTGATTAATTAAACAAAGGTACATTAAATATATCTAAAGCCTAGAGCTATATCTAAAGCTTGTTGTTATTGCTTGAATTCGATGAACTCCTTTTATACATATTTTCTCTCTCTAGGTGAATACAGTGCAGATAATTCTAACTCTACGCCATCTACCACAAGTTCAAGTGAAATCTTAAAACGTCATAGACCCTCTGCAGTGGACAACAACTGGCACTTAAATTTTGAGATACCCTGGAGTAAAATACCATCAGAATTTACCAGAAAGCTAAAAAACAAGAAGCGACCAACAGGACGTGAAAGACGTGAACTGATTCAGCTGATGGTAGCTGACCATTCCTGACTTTCTGCCCTTCACCAGGGAAGAAACATTTTAGTGAAATTGCCAGGAAAATTGTTTCAACATGTCCTCAGTCATTCCGAGATGTCATTGAAGATCAAGTTGTAGGTAGTGGTTATGACTCCCTTACCAAGCAGCTGCAGAGTAGAGTTGATAACATGAGAAGGGGGGAAAACTCTCTTTTCCTGAAAAGACAGACATCCAGCACAAGTGAGGGAGAAGACCCACCAAAGCGCATGGCACTTAATGAAATGGAAGAGACTCAGAAATGTACACAAGAGGAATTCTGTTCGAGATGTGTGGGATAATGGTTCACTTCAAAGTGTTAACAGGTATGGATGTTGACACAGAAGCCATTTCAAGTAAATGTAAAAGAGTCATTTCATATCTCATTTCCCATAAAAAGAAGAGCAAAATTGAGGACGTCCTATCAGGCATGGAAACTGATCTTCCTGGATGTGTGCTGCTACTTCTGAAATACTTCAATGAAGTATAGGCCAAGATGTTTGTTGGTTGATGAGGCAAGTCTTCCACCTGAAGTTGACCCACTACCCCGCACACCTTGCATTGCTGTCTGTGGTATGATTTTCTCCAATTTAAGCAAAAGGCATTTTAATTTATATCAAGTATACTGCTGGGTCTTGCTGGAGATTCTTATGGTGGCCCAGAAGGGCAAATCATCTTTCCCATATATGTGTATGTTTTTTCCCTTGAAAATGTAGCCTTTATCCATTGAAAATGTTAGATTTTTCCCATTTGTGCGTAACTTTTTCCCTTGTGAGAATTCTTTCTCCTGTATTTTGCAAGCTAAAAGATAAAGCTAATGCACAAAAGACTATGGGACTAAAACGCAACGGAACACGGACACGTGACAGATATCAGCTGCAGGACTTATCATGCCGGAATATACAGTGAATTATAGCATGATAACGTTATAATTTTCACTAACAACCGAACACACATACCAGGTTATATTTAATATATAAAATTAATCAGATGTTACTGTTTTAGGCACTAATGATAACTTTGTAGCAGTGCTAATACTATTGGAGTGTTTCGAGAAAATGCCGATCCGAGTGGAAATGGCAGTGATTAAACGGAATAGCAGTGTCGTTTAGACCATTAAACACTGATGTAAACCATCAGCTCCATGGCATTTCTGTAGTATACATCCAAATATGGAGTTATAAGCAATTAATATCACAATGCTAACTGCTAGCGCTTAGCATGGGGAAACTAGCTTGTTCATTAGTATACATATATTAATATAATAGTATATTTGGACACATATACAGTACATCATGTAAACAATTAGCTCCATTGTTTCTATAAAATGCCTATCCAAATGGATCTATAAGCAAGTTAATATCATTATGCTAAGCACTAGCTTACTAAAAGAGCTAAGGTAGCAGACTATTAACTGTTGCCTATCCACTAGTGCTAATTATCCCTGAGCTAATTCTTAGCTGCTCTTGTTATGGGTAATGTTACAAATGGTTAATGAATTGTTTTATGCAATTTATTGGCTTATCAGTGTTACCGTAGTGATATATAATGTATACTGCTGTATAATGTAGTGGTATAACCATACCTAGAGATCTTCTGAATAGTTAGCTATGTGATTACACAATGTATGTAACAGTCAAGAAAAGGGGCTTTTGTTCGGGTTCAATCTATTCTATTATAAAGTCATTAAATATGTGTTTATACTCCTTATAACATGTATGTTTGTGTGTTTTCCTTCTCACAGTGAACTGTACACGAATCATTAACTTCCTGTGTATCAGCTGATTTCTACACCATCTTTACATTCTGAGCAGAGGGTCAGTGCTCAGAAGTATTCACTCACTATTTTTGGGGGGAGGGAGGGTCCTAAGCTATAAAAGAAATTGAACGAAACAGCTGTAGGCGTTTGCAGTTCCTACAGATATTAGTAGCAACAGATATGGAGGCAAAGATGTTTTATTCCACAAAGAATGTTGCCGTTTGTGCAGGCAAAAAACAAAGGATAAGAAAGCCTTTTAATAATATATAGTAGTTATTCAGTTACCAATCTTTCCACTGACTTTATTTGACATACAGATTTTGTTGTACCTGTATCCTAACTCTTCTGTACAGCATTCTGGAAAAGAGAACAAGTCGCGTCAAAGCACAAAAAAAAAACTGAACACCCGGCTCATAAAAAAAGAAAACGGTATGTACGATCAAACAATCTGTACATGTAAGTGGTGTGCTAAAGGTATTAAATGCTTTTTATGTTACGTTTTTACAGGCTACACTGATCAAAAGTCGGCGCCCCGCTGTAACCAACAGATCAAAGGAGCAGTTATCGGCTATGACACATAGGCTTTTGAGTTTGGACGCCAGGGTTCGTTGATTGGAAGCATGTAGACAGTAGATCAGTCCACGTCCACACACAGTCCGGTCGATGTTCCTCTGTTGATGCCATCTCAACAGTCGTCGGCAAATTCGACTCTAATCCACGACACTGCTGGAGACCATTCCACATCAACCATCGGACGCTTGCATGATGTTGATTTTGGCTTTCCACCAGCCGCCTCAACACCCCTGGCTGACCGTACCAGATTTACGGAAAATGTTGCATCAGTGGGTTCAACAGTTCACCTACGACCTGCAAACCATCAACTGGCAACTGGTTCAATACTCGACTTTCACAGTTCACCAGTTCTGGAACATTTAGTGTCTTCTCTGCCCAACATCTTACAAGAACATTCAGCAGTTTCATTATTCTGTTTGAGATTGCCTGAAACATTAAGAAACGCTTTGAATTCTCACCATCCTGTTCGCCGGTCTCTCATACATGGAGTGATCATACCCGATGTGCCTTTAAATCACGTGACCATCAAGCTAGAGAAACAACTATATCTGGATTCAGCAGGATCAGTTGGCAGACCAAGGGCAGATCGATTTGCTGTTGGTTTGTTTAAAAAGTTGATTCCGCTCAACATTTACCAGAACTGGGCAGGTTCGGTGAACTATGATGGTTCCAGGGAGAAAAACGCACTGCCCTCCAATCTACATCAAGCAATTTCCAATGCTGTTGCTAAGAAATTCCACTCCATAGCCCGCAACAAAAAGCAACTAAGAGAAAGAATTAACGAACTTCTTAGAAAGAAAAGAATGCATACTACTCTTACTTTTGCAAAGACTTTGAGTGACCATTTGGCATATACTGTCTGCTATATTCTATATTTAATAAAACTGTATTGACACAAAATTGTGTATTTTCCTTATTTAATGTTTAATAACACTTCCGGAACATTGTTGTCCAAATGTTTTATATATATGGAAAACAGTGAAAACTAACCACAAACAGAGAGGATGAATAAAGGAATGTATAAAACATTAACACCTTTACCGTGTTCAAATAAATAAAGAGTTACTGCACTATGTTTCAAGACATCCTTAATTTTTCTCCTAATTAAATGTTCACAAATACTTTGACAACATACATTTATTAACAATTATCAAAAAATTGTATTTCATATGAATGTCACATATGAGACGCGCTCACAAACACACACAGAGACTCTCCATGCACACACCTATGCAACGCCCAGAAACACCCACAAACTCTCCATGCATATACACACACACACACACACACACACACAAACTCTCTGTGCAGATACACCGTAGGCATATACAGTACACTAAATGTATTTCACTAAAATATATTAGATTAAAACAAGGAAAGAAGAAGTGCTGAGCTTCAGTTCATTGTGATGCAGAAAAAAGGTCTAGGGAGGAAACGGTTGTCGTTATTTTACAAAATCTGAATATATTCAGTAATTTTTTGAAGTTTGATTTAATTGGTACCATTACACATTTTATTTCTATTTATTCTAGGTTTCGCTGGCGAAATACATTTTAGGCAGAGATGTCTCCTCGACCTTGTAAATTCGTTTTAAACCCCACAATTCTCCCAATTACCCCATCAGTGAAACTGGTTTGATAACTTCACACCTATATGAAAAGTGAGAAGAGGGATTACAGTAACTCGGTTCTATTGTAAAACAAAATCATGTTTGCTTCAGCATTGGAAACAATATTGTTTTAAACGATCTTTATTAATAATTATACACATTTGTATTCTTTTGTTGTACTTAGTCTTTTTTCACACATGCGTGTGCACCTTTAAATAAATCAAACTAGTTGGATTTTGATACAATTCTTGGTAAAAACAGTTGTATTATGCTTTCTCTGGGGAATAAACAAACCTGGTAGATTGTCTTGAAAGTCTTGGGCAGGGGCAGACTGGAGCACCATGAAACATTAATTAAATGCAATTCTTATGCACACAAAAATAAACGACAAAGCAAAAATGTTATATTATATTATGACTTGAATAAATCGACATCGGAGCGCGCTGTCATTTTGGAAAATCAGTGTTTATCTAGCAAGTAGCCTTTGTGTCACCATAACGATTTCAGAGCGCAGAACAGGAACAGGAAGTTGTTACATTTGATCGAGCTTCCTGCACTTTGCTGTATCGACAAAAACAGAGCCTATATATTTGTGTTTGTTGCATTTCTGGAGGAGTATATCTGCATTTTTATCGATAAATCGCACGTGTTTATCAGCCTTTTGTTCAAATCGCTGGCTTTTGTAAAGTGAAAGTACGAGCCGCGGGTTTCCGCACTGCGAAGAACAGCTTTATTTCAGTCATAAATTCACAATCACATTCCAGCTATTATTTGCAGCCATGGTCAAATAATGGATGAAATAATTATTCAATGCTGGACACAATATAATTTTTTTCTTTTTCTTCTGATGGTGCTCAATGTCGACACATTTTTAAGTTTTAACGAAGATATGTTGGCATATTCACAAATCAGGTTTGGGTAACTAATTATACACAATTCTTTGTTGTACTTGGTCTGGCTTTTAGATAAAGTCCTTCCATGTGTCTGAACCCTGAGCAGTGGACCCTGAATAATATTTTAATGTTTCAGTTAAATAATGTTTAGTTATTTAGAAACCTAATTAGCCAGCTAGCTGGAACAAGACAAATTGACATTTTAAGTTAACAGGGAACTATCTACGTTTTTGTGCCAAATGTGTGTGTGTGTATGTGTTTTATCAATCCAGTCCCTTTTGTTTAGGAAGCACTGAATTGCGATTTGTGTGGTTGAAATCTCCAGCGACAATAAACAGTCCATCCGGGTGTGTGTTCTGCAGTTCACTGATCTTTGCATACAGTTCCCGTAGCGCTTCCTTAGCATTTGCACTAGTTGGAATGTACACTCCGATAATGGAAACAGTGGTGAATTCCAGCTGTAAATAAAAAGGTCTGCATGTAACAGTCTCAAACTCCACTAGCGATGAGCAATAGCAATAGCAATAAGCGAGGAGTTATAGGAGATTTAGGTGCACACCACATTTGGTTAGGTATCCAAAATATGTACACTGTGGGCCATTTCTTACCTAAATAGCCTCATTGCTGGACAATAGAGAAAGTGAGAAGAAGTGAGAAGTAATTGTCACAAATCTTAAACTCCCTTGTTTCCCTGAAATGAAGTCCTTTTGTCTCCTCCCTGTTGGATGTGTAAATAAAGCTACCTGCATGGTCAGTTAACTTAGAAAAAAATACAGAAATATGCTTTCTGTGCATGCCTAGGAATGTGAAAGCAATGCATATGAGGAAGAAGGTGGAGGTTGAGCAGGTTTATTATCATGGGTTTAACTTCCTTAATTTCCCTTTTCACCAATGACAGCAGATGAACAGACCAAGGTATAAAAGGTTGTATAGTTTTTTTGTTTTTTACTACATGCACATTTTGTTGTTGGTAAAGATGTGACTAAATAAATTATTTTGTATATATACAGTATAATGTCTTCTGTTTTAATTTTAGGTTGATATTCCACCACAGCACTGTCTCCCTCAAGGATATTTAAAATAAGATAAATAAAAAAGAAATTGTTATATAACAATAGAGAAAAGTGTTCAGTGTTCTGCATATAATCTTAGCCCAGGTAAGATACTGTCACAAGAGAAAAAGTAGTTCTGCATACAGAGGAGTCGAGCACTGCATACACGGGAGTGGATTAATTTACACAGGAGCAGAGTGCTCACATGGGAAAGAAGTAACTCCTAGAGAAATGAGCATACTGAAAACACAGGAGTGGACTTCTCACACACAGGAGTGGACTACTTTGAAACAGTCGACAAGTTCTAAGGCAGGGCATCCCAGAACAGGAGAGCGGCTGCTGAGAAGGCTCAATCTCCCATTGTGTGGAGTTTTTTCCTGTGTGTGTGTGTTGGTATTTGTGGAGTGGAGCTGGCTTGTTGTAGATTGTGGAGTGAGGAGTTCTTTAAGATAGTATGGGATGTTTCCATGAATGCACTGGTGGGTAAGTAGTATATTCAATGCGGAGGTGGATGGGAAGCCAGTGAAGTGTCCGGAGGATTGGAGTGATGTGCTCATTTTTCGGCACCCTCATAAGGATCCTCACACTCACACACAAAAGAGATGCTCAAATACATAGGAAAAAAAACATGAAATAATATATCATTTAATCCAGTATGTCCAAACCTTTTTGGAAATTACTGTCTGTTTCTGCCAAGGCCTTTCATCATCTCTTCATTCTTTTGTATTTTATATAATCATCTTCCATTTTTTTCCAACTGATTCTACCACCATTCTCACTCACTCACTCATCTATACCGCTTAATCCTGTATTCAGGGTCATGGGGGGCCTGGAGCCTATCCCAGGAGACTTCGGGCACATGGCAGGGTACACCCTGGACAGGTTGCCAATCCATCGCAGGGAACAGACACACTCACATACACTCACTCATTTACCACCATTCTTTCAACTTTATTTTTAATTATGGCTCTCATTTCTGATTTACTGATACATACAGTACTGTACTGCTATGTCAATGCGGCTTTTTGTTGCTGCTTTTTTTGCACACTTGGCAACTGCTTTAATTCTTTCCACTTCTGTATGTACTGGGACCCATTCAAAGGTCATATATAAACCCATCATTTAACTGGTACAATACTTTCTGTATTTCTAATAATACCTTTGGTCTGCTTTATGAGTGATGATACTTCAAACTAGCTAGTGATGAGCTGAATTCAGAGCTTATTACTCTCCTCAATGGTCTCACTTCCTCGCCTCATTCAGTTGCTCGTATTTCCCCAATACGGATACTATATAATCATTATAATATAATATTAATCAATGTAATATTATAAATAAATAAGTGATATTGTCACAGTCAGGTCAGGCTCTGAACTCAGTCAGACACCGCGCCCTTTATCTCCAGAGTTCTAATCACCTCCACCTGTCTCCAATCCTTAAAAACCACACACCATGCCTCAGTCAGTGTCCAGGCTCGTAGATACGAAAGTAGACTCAACTGCTGTCTTCACGTAAGAAGATTCTCTTCAACATTCTAAAGTTCTAAAATTACCTTTGCTCTTGTTCCCAGGAAATACTCCAGTCACCCTCTCTGGACTCCAGTCGCGGAATCGCCGCGGAGCGAGCGATTCATCCCCTCCGTGTCTCCTCCGTTCGGGCGCCTCGTCTCCCCTCCTTCTCGCAGTAAGAGGAAAAGCAATCCTTTCCCGTCATTCTGAAAAACCTCCAGTAATACCCCTTCAGTCAGTATCACTTATCGCCAGTGCGCTATTCTGTGTGTCTCACAACCTAAATAAAGTCACTCATCCTGTTACTAACCGTCTTGTGGAGTCCGTCTTTGTTACAGATATACTGACTTTTACTCAAACTTCACCTTCAGACTTTGGTACTGTGATTGCTATTGATAGTCTATTGTTTGTACTATTTAAATGCATCTGTACAAATATTATTAAATTGTGATAAAGACTTTCTATATAGGTCATGGCTGTTTCTAAATTTATTATGTATTACTTTATTGGGAATAACTGTGGTTGTATTAGTAACCTCTGCACAACTGGACTTGAATGTATTTTGGATATTTCTATGCCACTCTGTGTAATTGTCCATACATTTTTTTTTCTTTTCTCTAGTCATTTTGTGTCACCCAGTAGTTAAGACACAGTTGCACCTTTCTGAGAATTAGTGGCAGTTCTACTTGCAATGTTGCCCTCTGTGTACAGTATGTGGTCTAATTTCTCAAGTAATGTCCTGACATCCAACCCAAACATTTCACATCTGTAGTTTAATATTGACCTGATCAATCCTGTATCACAAGCTCTGTGGCTCATTGCTGGATGCCATAGTTCTTTCACGTTGTCAGCTTCACTTTGCCATGATGTATGAGAATTCTTATAAATCTGGACACTGCCTCTCTCTGAACAATTGTTCCTCTTTGCAATCAATATGGGGAGCCTCTTCACCCTGAACACCACCTTGGTCTGCCCCAGGACTCACACCAGTTGGATGTGCCAAGAACACCTCCCTAAGGAGGAGTCCTGGTGGCATCCTTATTATATGCCTAAACCAACTCAGGTGGTTCCTTTCCATGTTTGACTAAACTTGTAGTAATTTGTAAATGTGCTGTGTTTAATTATATCTTTAATGTTATAATGAGTTGTGTTAATCAAAGTAAATATAAAAATAAGGAAAATGTATTAAAGGTGGTTAAAACTGGAGAACAAATGTCAGTCAGCCAGGTTTTTTTTTTTTTTCAACTGTGCAATATTATATTACCTGGAGTTTTTTGATTGTCTATTGAAAGTCTGTCTACTGTTTTATTTTTTCCATTTCCTTTGTATTTATACACTTTACTGTGTATAAATATTGGTTTTAGATATTGTTTCTTTTTCTTAGTACTGTACAGTGTATAAATACAGTCAGTTATGTTTGCACGTTGTTCTTTGCGACTGAAACATAGAAATTTCCCCACTGTGGGATGAATAAAAGTGAATTTATCTTATCTTATCAAATTGTATCTTATCTTATCTTATCTTATGTGGTGAAGAAAGGAAGGGTAATTAGATGGTATGCGGTGGTGAGGTACTGTAGGAAGCAACATGAACCTTAATAGTAATTTTTTTAATTGAACATTTGGCAGAGAATGCACATCAACTTTTGGTTTTAACGAAAAAAAAAAGAAGGAAAATGGCTCAGCAATACAATTTATCGCAGCAATAGCCAACGGACAAGAGTTATTAGTTCTCAGTCCTTTATTTAGAACACTGCTGTTTCAAATCATACATCAAGATAAATTTAGCTTTTTTGGATGATGGCAATAAGAAAACACTAGTGATTTATTTAGACATGAAAGACACTTACACTTACAGAACTACATTCTGGGCAATTAAATAATCAGTAATTTATAAAAATATATGCATAGGAAAGAAAAAAAAAGCACAGGTAAGAAAAAAGCACTTTCCACACAGGTAAGTTTCACACATGGCCCACATCATGTGACTAAATTTAAACCAGGTTTGAAGTGCTTTTAAGCATTGTTCTCGAATATGTATTACTTTCTCCTTACAATCAGTACTTAAGACTATATACCATTATAGTAAAACAAAGCAAACAGGCAAAAATGTAACAATGGGGGGGAGGGGGGCGGGGGAGGCCTGATGTGCTGAGACCAATTACATGGCTGTCTCGAGGCAGGAAGAGCAAATTATTACAATTTGTTTTGACTGCTATGACACTCGAAGAGTGCAAAAGCTATTCTGCTTGAATTGTTTTGAAGACAATGTTTAAAATGTACACTGAACATGAATGAAACAAAAAATTTAAAAACGATGAAGCAGCAGACTTTGTGAAAATTCATATTTGTCAATATTTGTCAAAATGTTTGCCCATAACTGTATATACATTAAATTATTTCCCATAATTATTGGTGAGAGGAGCACACCTATACCGACACATTTTCTCAAGCAGATAGTACCAGCAATAACGGAACCCCTGTTGAAAGTAATTAACTGTTCACTCAGCAGTGGGTATGTTCCCAAATCCTTTAAATTAGCAGTTATTAAACTACTAATCAAGAAACCTGACCTTGACCCCTGTCAGCTTTCCAATTACAGGTCGATATCAAACCTCCCCTTTATCTCCAAGATTCTGGAAAAGGTAGTATCACAGCAGCTATGTTCACATCTACATAGAAATAGCATAAATGGACTGTATCAGTCAGGATTTAGGCCTCATCACAGCACAGAGACAGCACTTGTTAAAGTAGTAAATCACCTCCTATTGGCCTCTGATCAGGGTTGCGTCACTATACTTGTGTTACTGGACCTCAGTGCAGCTTTTGACACCATTGATCATAGTATTCTCCTTCACAGATTAGAAAATGTAGTAGGAATCAAGGGAATGGCCTCTTGTGGCTCAGATCCTTTTTAACTGATCGTTATCAGTTTGTACTGTAGATTTAGATGGTGATAGAAAGCTATCCTGGTAATATTATCCACATGTTCTTCAAATGATAGGCTGGAATCTATAATCACACCAAGGTCTTTTACTGTTGCACTTGACAGTATGATCAGAAAGCTTACTTCTAGCTACTTGTGGTCCTATGACCAGAACTTCTGTCTTATCAGGATTAAGCAGAAGAAAATTAATTAACATCCAATCTCTTATGTCCTGCACACACTGCTCAATTTTAGCAAACTGGTTTTTCTCATTTCTCATTTGTCATTGTGTGTCATCAGCATAACAATGAAAACTAATACCATGTTTACGAATTATGTTGCCCAGAGGAAGCATGTGAAGGGAAAAAAGCAGTGGGCCTAAAACTGAGCCCTGTGGAACACCAAACTCCACTTGAGAACATGACGAATGGTCACCATCTAAATCTACAAACTGATAACGATCAGGTGGCACGGTGGTGTAGTGGTTAGCACTGTCGCCTTGCACCGCCAGGGTCCGGGTTCGATCCCCGGCCAGGCTCTCCCTGTGATTGGTGGGTTTCCTCCAGGTACTCCAGTTTCCTCCCACAGTCCAAAGACATGTAGGTTAGGCTAATTGACATTCCCAAATTGCCCGTAGTGTGTGAATGAGTGAGTGTGTGTGTGTGTCTGTGCCCTGCGATGGATTGGCACCCTGTCATGTGCCCGAAATCTCCTGGGATAGGCTCCAGGCCCCGTGTGACCCTGAATACAGGATTAAGCGGTATAGATGATGAGTGAGATGAGTGAGTGATAACGATCAGTCAAATAGGATCTGAGCCACAAGAGGGCAGTTCCCTTAATTCCTACTACCTTTTCTAATCTGTGAAGGAGAATACTATGATCAGTGGTGTCAAAAGCTGCACTGAGGTCCAGTAGCACAAGTATAGTGACGCAACCCTGATCAGAGGCCCATAGGAGGTCGTTTACTACTTTAACAAGTGCTGTCTCTGTGCTGTGATGAGGCCTAAATCCTGACTGATACAGTTAATTCATGCTATTTCTGTGTAGATGTGAACATAGCTGCTGTGATACTACCTTTTCCAGAATCTTGGAGATAAAGGGAAGGTTTGATATCGGCCTGTAATTAGAAAGCAGACAGGGGTCAAGGTCAGGTTTCTTGATTAGTAATGGCTCATTTAAAGGATTTGGGGACATACCCACTACTGAGTGAACAGTTAATTACTTTCAACAGGGGTTCTATTATTGCTGATACTATCTGTTTGAGAAAATGTGTTGGTATAGGATCTAATATACAGGCTGACGATTTTGAAGAAGAGATGAGTGAAATTAGTTCCCTCGCTTCAAGGGGAGTAAAGTGTTCTAAGTTCTGATGTGATGTGGTTAGATCATCTGAATTATTTAAATTGTCTGGTTTCAAAGCCTGAATTTTTTGCCTAATATTTATGATTTTGTTATTGAAAACGTTCATGAAATCCTCACTACTGCATGATGTTGTTGTGGAGATTTCTGCAGTGGTCTTGTTTTTAGTTAATTTAGTTATGGTATTAAATAGAAATCTTGGGTTGTTTTTGTTATTTTCTATAAGAGTGGAGAGATACGTTGATCTAGCATCACTGAGAGCTTTTTTATAGTTCAGGATGCTCTCCTTCCAAACTATTTTGAATACTAACAATTTAGTTTGGCGCCATTTACGTTCGAATTTTCGAGCGGTTTGTTTTAAAGCACGTGTGTGGTCATTATACCAAGTTTCTTATCTCTAATCATTTTCCTTTTAACTGGAGCTACATTATCTAAGCTATAACGAAGTGCTGACTCTAGATATTCATTCGCCTGTTCGAGTTCTGTGAAGTCAGATGGCGATCCAATCAAAGTTGATAACTCTGGAAGATTATTGATAAAGCTCTGTGCGGTATTTGATGTAAATGTACGTTTAAGGCGGTAGCGCGGTGCTGTGCATACATTATTACTATGACACGCTTTAATCGAGACAAGATAGTGATCTGAGATAACTTCAGACTGTTTATTTTCCTATACTTAATCCGAAGGATAATATTAAATCTAAAGTGTGACCTGCTTTATGAGTGGGTCCTACTACACATTGATTTACTCCTACTGAGTCCAGTATGGACAAGAATGCTGTTCTCAGAGGGTCTTCTGGATTCTCAAAATGAATATTAAAGTCTCCAGCAATTAACGCTTTATCTACAGAAACAACAAGGTTTGAGAGGAAATCTGCAAATTCGCAGAGAAACTCCGAGTACGGCCCTGGGGGTCTGTAAATGATGATTAGCGGGATCGACTGAGCTGACTTTATGTTACTATAGAGAACTTCAAATGCATTAAATTTAAAACTGTGTTTTTGTACGAGAGACAGATTATCGTTATAAATAACTGCGACTCCTCCTCCTCTACCAGTTAGCCGAGGCTGGTGTATGTAGCTGTATCCAGGAGGAATAGCTTCATTTAGAGCTACATACTCGTCCTGTTTAATCCAGGTTTCTGTTAAACATAATATATCAAACTCCTGATCTGTGATAGTTTCATTAACAATAACTGCTTTAGATGCGAGAGATCTAATATTTAACAGCCCTAGCTTCAGATCAGAGGTGCTGGCTGCGCATTCAGTGTGATCTGAGTTTGTGGTATCTATGTTAATTAAATTACTAAAACAGACTTTCTGAGTCTTTCTAAACTTAGCTCGGGGAACAGACACAGTCTCAATATGATGAACCCTGAGTGACGACTCTATGCAGCTAGCAGACGGTTGGTTTAGCCTGTCTGTCTGCTCCCTGGCCTTGGCTCTGGATTGTCACCGATTAACTAGGCCTCTTCTGAGACTATGTGCTATACTACAAGAAATGAGAGCAGCACCTTCCCGAGTGGGATGGACACCGTCCCGCCCTAACAGGCCAGTTTTGCCCTCAAAGGTCTTCCAGTTGTCTATGAAGCCCACGTTGTTTTCGGAGCACCACCTGGACATCCAGCGGTTCAGCGACCATAACCTGCTGTAAGCTATGTCGCCATGTCTCATTGGGATGGGACCAGAGCAAACTACTTCTTCGGACATCGCCTATTTTAAACACCTTTGTAAAGTTATTCTTGCTAACCTTTGACTGACGAAGGCGTATATCGTTAGCTCCAGCATGTGCCACTATCTTGAAGAACCTATGCTGACCTAGAGCCCTAAGATTACCTGCTATGTCCGGTGCTCTGGCTCCCGGGATACACCTGACCACTGCCGCTAGCGCCCCTAAAGGCCTGGCTAATTTCACATGTCTCAGTATGGAGTCTCCTATAACCAGAGCTCTTTCTTCGATCAAGGATGCTTACTTCGATCAAAGGATGCAGGCTGCTTGTCAGTGCCACGTATTATGAAACGCACAGCAGGGGGCGGAGCTTTTTCTTACAAAGCCCCAAAGTTATGGATTAGTCTTCTTAATTAATGTTAGGGACTCAGATACAGTTACAGTGTTTAAGTCTAGGCTAAAAACCTATTTATTTAGCCAAGCATTTTTGTAAATAGATTAGCCTTAGGTAAGGGAGCAGATCTGGGGGACTCATGGACGTAGAGTATTATGGTGAACTGGTATGTTTAGATGCTGTTCTCCCCACTCTCATTGATCACTCAGGTTTATTGACGGTGAGGTGATCGGTTGCTTTACATCTCAGTTCCCCCTCATGTCTGTGTTTCCTTCTGGCTCTCCCTTTTAGTTATGCTGTTATAGTTAGTCCTGCCGGAGTCCCTGCTTGCACTTTGTACTAAATATACATTCACCTTATACATTGTTTGACAGTGACCATACCTAACTGCCATCTCTCCTTTTCTTCTGCTCTCTCCTCTCTCTCCCTCTCTCCTTTTCCCTCTCCCTGTCTCTCTGTCGAGCTATACATGTCGCTCCTGAGCTGCCAGTGATCCAGATCCCTCTGCCCTCTGGACCCGTCTAACCCGTCCTGGAGTCCTGCTTCTGTTTGGAGATCTCGTCGCATGGATGCCCTGTGTGGTTTGCCTGGGATGCGTGTGATGGCTGGGGATGGTTCCACTTTTCCACGAAGACTGTCCTGTCCTCGACTGAAGCAGACAGCTGTTCTCTGGGGACCTGTGACTTCAGTTGCTCGATAGTAGGACTGGAATTTTCAACAGTCTACCTGTGCTTCCAGGAACAAACTGGATTCCATTTAATTGAAACACATCTTCTGTTATACTGAACTTCCAGTCTTACACAGAATTATGCTGATCAATCCCTAGCATCCGTTTTCAGCCAAATGAGGTTCTCAAGGTTTCTTCCTATTACCATCTCAGTGACATTTTCATTTGACACAGTTTTCACATATAATCACATAAAAATGTCATAATATGTTGAAATACTACAGTGATGGTAATCTCCACATCTGAGTACTTTATACAATAAACATGATGAATCAGAACCAGAGCTATTGACATTTCAATAATGATTGTATAAAGATAAAAAAAAATAAAAAATAAAAAAACATTGGTTAAATATTGTTTAGACAGATAATCAAGTTCACTAGCTGACGATTTTATTTGAACAAAGAATTAACTGTTATATAGCCTATCTGTTTGTATCTGTTTATTGTTATTATTTTAAAAATGTTACATTTGAAGACCTAAATATAGAAACAACTGGAAAAATAGACCTTCAAGTCAAGTCAAGTACGCTTTTATTGTCACTTCAACCATATACAGTTTAGTACACAACAAAACAAAACAACGATCGTCCAGAACCAAGGTGCTGCATACAAACAACATCAATTAACAACATAAATTAACAGAAACTAACTAGCTACCTTAGAGACCTAGTTAGCCAGCTAGCTGGGACAAGACAGATTGGCATGTTCAGAATAGAACATTAGAATAATTTTAGAATAGCGCATTGGAACAACTAAAAAAATACACTCCTAAACAATGCTGGGTTGTTTATACTGGGTCAAATGAGAGGTAGTGAGTCATTTACAAATGAACACCTGGTTTCAACGACTGGAACAACTGGTTTATTCTTTATTCTCTGGTTTCTTCAAATAGCAGCCTGCAAAATGTTCAAAATATTATTGTTATTGTGTCACAAAGTGTAGTTTTAAGAGTTGTTTAGGCGAGAATGCATGTGTATACAGCTCAAAATCTCAATCAGTTATTAAAGATAGGGTCTATTTAAAAAAGTGCTTCAATGTTTTCGGAGATTTGAGCTCCAGGCAATGCCCATGTCCATGCCATGTCCAGGCAATGCCTCTCGTACCCTGTCCAACGCAGCCTCACCACGGAAAGCACTTCTGAAAACTACCACTGGCTGTGATGTCTCTGTAGTGTGTAAAACAGCGGAGGTATTTTATTTTGGGTACAGTATTTATAACAGGCAATCTTTGGTATAATACACTTATACTGTAGTATAATATATCACGGCTGTGTGACGCATCCTGTACTCTGCGTTCCAGACTATTTGGTGAAGGCTGTTGATGTATGTTTGTATGTTGTAAGGTTTTCTTGTCTTTGAACTACACAAAGCAGTGTCTTCTCACCTTGGAGGTTCTCCAGCATACTGTATATCAGATTGATGGACATGAGGACAACAGTTTTTTCAGCCCACATTTAATCAATAATATTTTTTTAAGTTGTATTGTTCTTGTTCTTAATGTTATAGTTAAAATAGTAAAATAAATAGTTTAGTGGTTTAAATAAGTAACATAAATAGTTAAAATATTAAGATGGGGAATGTTTGATGTCATGTGGGCATTATAAGATTTGTATTGAAAACTTCAGCTGGCACTCCTAAAAATAGATGCAGGTTTATTTTTTTATAGTCTGTAGTATAAAAATGCTTTTCTAAACAGGGCTATTGTTGTTTACTTACAATATTTGTTCATTAAAATATTTAGGTTTGGGCTCAGGAGTTTCGGTTCATTTTCTTAAGCGCTCAAGTTTACAGAAAACTACGGAATGGCGCACACTGCTTGCTTTCATTATTTTACAAAATCATATTGTTTTGTCATCATTGTGAATGCACTTAAATAAAAGTAGAGTCTTATAAAGGCTATGTAACTTATATAGTTTTATTATATAGTTTTTGCACATTAATCTGACAAACTTTTTCTGATGCACACCCAGAGTCTGTTTTCTGGCTATACGCTAGTGTTACACATGATAAAATCTAAAAGCTAAAGGTATACATTTACTTTGCTTAAATTCGATGCAAATAAGAAACTGCTATATTTAATTTAAATTCTAAATTTGTACTTTAATTTTAGTACTGTGATTTTAAAGTTGTTTAATGTTTCAAGTTTTGCAAGCGGTGGTACAGTGCAACGAGGGTGCTACTGGGATGTAAAAATGTAAGTTGTTAAAATTACTGAAAATTATGTGTTTTCATTATTTATTAAGGAAAATTATGATCATGACAGCCTACTGCATTTCATTTTTATAATAACGCAAAAACACAGGAGCACATCCTGACAATGTTTGAATTTTATGTTCATTTAGTTTAATTTATTTCAGTTAATAAATCTACTACAAATTTAAAGAACAAAAAGTATAAGATGACACAAAACCCTACACGCGTAGCTTTTCTAATTACACATGATAAAATCTAAGGGCTCACTGTGTTAATGTTTACTTTGCTTAAATTCAATCCTAATAAGATTTAGTTGAATTTTAATTTAAAAAAATTACTATAATTTTTGTACTATGATTATGAATTTGTTTAATTACAATATTTCACTTGATTTTATATATATAGTTGTGTGACTGTTTTATATATGTGTATGCAAGTGTTTCATGTGTGTGTGCATAAGTGAAGTTTTTATTTAAGCACTATACGGCACCTCATACTAAATCATGCTTTAAAATTCATAATAACAACTTTCTTATATAGTTTTTGTAAACTACAAAACAAGGACAAAACAATGAAAGACATGGAAATGAAATGGTCTTGAAATGTATTTAATTTTCTGATAGTAGGCTATCTAATAGTGTTAACTATGTGAATGTCCTGATTCGTGAATATGTCAACATGTCTTCATTAAAACGTCATCGCGTCTCGTAATAATGCAGATCAAACTTAATACACGTGTCCATAAATAAAAAGGAATATTTAAGCATATACGCGAAATACATTTCACAATATAACAGATTAAAACAAGGAAAGAAGAAACATGGTGATGGCGAAATACATTTTTGGCAAAGACGTCTGCTCGGTCTTGTTAATTCATTTTAAACCCCTCAATTCTGCCAATTCCCCCATCAGAAAAACCGGTTTTATAACTTCACACCTATTGTAAATAAGGGTCTGTGGGTGTTCACCTCGGAGCGCGCTGTATTCAGTGAGAAGACTAAAACAAAAACAAAATAATATTTTCTCCAGCGCTAGAGACAATATTGTTTTAGGCTAACTTCATTAAAAATTATACACTTTTGTATTCTTAGTTGTACTTCGTCTTTTTGCACACACGTGTGCATCTTTAAATTTGAACAGAAAATAATAATGGTCTGGTAGGCACGTTATTTTTCAGATAACTTAAACGGCTGAATAAAGGTAAATATACACAATAAATTAATAATTGCGTTTCCTTTACATTTGAGCACTCGTGTAAATAGCTTTTTCATTGTAATTGTACTTTTAAAATATAACCTACGTATCTACAGTATCAACATATTTAACTACTTCAGCTGTGAATGAGAAATTTGGTCTGGCTTTTAGATAAAGACCGTATTTGATATAATTTAATTATTCAATTAATTATCTATATAACAATCTAATTATAAAATATAACAATCTAATTATCTATATTTTCTTGTCGAATGTAGTCTTTCAGAGCAAGCACGGTCAGAACCTTTCACCTTTCATTCACGATAGGTGTGAATTTATCCAAATGGGTGCGCTGTTGGCTTTTTCTATCTTGCAGATATAATACAGAGTGTATGCGTATATAAATATGACACATAGACCGTTTTAGCGTGAGTGCTCTCTTTACTGGTCTTCACAACGGCAGCACTCTTAGTACACTTCCGGAAGGGCAGGATCAAAATGGGTAAGGGCTTTCGATTTTAACAAGGTCTCTTTCGCCCTTTCCAATGTCTTCTGACATTCGGTGGTCCATTTCCAACAATTTTCATGACACAACAATTTGTGCAGAGGTTTAGCAGGGTAGCAATGTTTGGAATGAACCGTTCATAATAATTAAGCAAGCCGAGATAAGAACGCAGCTGGCTGACATTTTCAGGCACTGCCGCATTTAACCTTGGCTTTAACCTTGGATGGGGACGTATGAAGGCCAGAGGCATCAATAACATGGCCCAAGTACTCAACTGCAGACTGGAAAAATTCACATTTGTCTTTTCGCACTCTTAATCCATACTCTTCCAATCTACTGAGGGTAGCATCCAGGTGTTGCAAGTGTGATTCATCATCTGTACCAGTCACAAGAATATCGTCCAAGTAACACACTACTCCCGGAAGGCGTGCCAGAATCTGGTCCATCGCCCGCTGAAACAGTAATTCCGAACGGTAAGCGCTTATACCGAAATAGGCCCTTGTGTGTGTTCATGGTGAGGGGTTCTCTTGACTGTTCCTCAACATGCATTTGGAGATATGCTTGATTTAGATAGATTTTACTGAATTTCTGCCCTCCAGTTAGTTTTTTTAAAAACTGGAACGATAGGTGTTGCTCATTTGCTGACACTGACTGATTCCAGCACGTCCTCCTTTATGAGTTCATTTAAACTAGTCTCCACCTTGGTTTTGAGTGCATATGCCAGTGGTCGGGCCTTTAAGAATTAAGGCTGGCAATCCGACTCAACATTCAACTTCACCTTGATTCCCTGCATGCTACCTAACTCCTGTTTAAAAACTTCAATATGTTTTTGAAGAACACCCTCTAAGTCCAGTGTTGTAGGTGTCATCATGTGTATAGTCAGCCAGTCCACCTTAAATTGCTCCAGCCAAGAACATCCCATCAGTGAGGGATAATCTCCACAAACCACGTACAATGCCAGTTTTTTTGTTTGTTTGTTTAGTGTGACTGTTACCTCTGTGAGGCTTTTCATGGCCACTGATTCGCCAGTGTAAGATTTAAGGGTCACTTTGGGTGGTTTGAGTGGCAGGTGGCTCAGTATTGCTCTATATACTGTGCCTGAGACCAGCGACACTGCAGCACCAGTGTCAATCTCCATCCTCACTGGTTGGCCTTCCAGCAGCGCGATGACTTTGTATGACTTAGTTTCCTCTGCTACAGTGAGCACATACAAAGGAAGTTCGTCCCCGGATGTGTCTGTCACACTCTTGTTTTCCCTGTCAACTGTGAATACATGTTTGTTTTGCTTCTTTCTGAATGCTGTTTTCTGTTGCATTTTCTCTTTTCCTGCTTTATTTCTACATGCACGCTCTATATGTCCTTTTTTTCTTACAGCTTCGACACTCCATATCCTAAAACCAGCATGTGGTAGGTGAGTGGCCAGATTTACCACAACAAAAACAGGGACCATTATTTTCTTATTTTCTTATTTTTCTTAGCAGCCAATTCCATAGACACGCTTACTTCAATTGCTCTTTGTAGTGTCAGGTTGCTCTCTGTTAGCAGCCTTTTCTGTATGCCCTTGCAGCGAAGCCCGCACACTAATCTGTCCCGAAGTGTGTCATTTAGTGCATCACCAAATTCACAATGTTCAGCTAATTTCTTTAGCACTGCCACAAACATTGTCACAGATTCTCCTTCCAGCTGATCTCGTCGGTGAAATCGAAATCGCTCTGCAATAACTAAGGGCTTTGGCGAGAAATGCGCTTTGAGAGTATTCACTATTTGGTCATATGTTTTCTCTCCTGGCTTCTCTGGTTGTAGGAGGTTACGCAGTAGAGTAAATGTTTTTGGACCCATTACACTTAAAAAAGTGGGTACAACTTTTTCTTGGTTGATATCATTTGCAGCTACAAAGTACTCAAATCTTTCTGTATAAGAACTCCACTGCTCACTGCTTTCCTCAAACGGACCCATATTGCCGAAAACTGATGCCATTTATTATTTTTTTTCCAGTTGTCCGTTATTACAAGCAATTCAGTCACTTATCTGAATCGTTGTCTGTCCTCCCCTTTTCGTCGGGACGTGAAATTAACCACCGGCTCTGTCAAAACCGCGTCACATCCGGATTCTCTTAACACGCGGAGAAAGTGAATCCTCGTCGCCACTTTGTTATATCTAGCAGATATAATACGGAGTGTATGCGTATATAAATATGACACATAGACCGTTTTAGCGTGACTGCTCTCTTTACTGGTTTTCACAACAGCAGCACTCTCAGTACACTTCCGGAAGACAACATAACTGTTAGGAACCTCCACCAGAGGTCACTGTTCTGTCTGTAGTTTTTGTTGGTCGACTCAGTTTCCCAGAAGGCACCTCAGTCAGGTGATGAGTGCTCACCTGAACTGAGGTGGCTCGTTAAAGTTTCTATAAATAGCAGTTTGTTCTGGGAAACTGGGTCGAGCATTATTTGTTGTTGATTGTTTGTTTGTTTTTGTATATACCGTCATGTGGGCGGTCCTTTTGTTTGGTTTTTGTTTCTTTGAGTTTTCTATTTTATTTATATTGTTTAACCTGTGTTCAAGAGGGCTTTAGTTTAGTTTTCTTTATACTCCTTGTGTTACTGGATTCATGGAGCTGTCCTGTTTCATGTTTAGCTAGGCTGTGTGTCCTCCTGTGTACAGTGTAAGTACTGTTCTGTGTTTTCCCAGTGTCAGTCTTCTTGTTTAGTTCTTTGGTTAAAACTTCCCTTGTATGTGTAGCCACATGAGGGCTAAGCCGTTAGCAGGGTTAGCTGCTAGTAGGCCTTGACGGCTAGTAGGGTTAGCCCCTAGTAGGGTTAGCCCTCGGTGTTAGCGCGCCGTTCCTCGGTGTTAGCGCGCCGTTCCTCTGTTTGGTTATGTCTGTTTGAGTTTTATAAATAAAGACTGTTTGCACATCCCTCTGCCTTCATGCCTACCATCAGCCGGTCTAGCCAGAACCACCAGCTAGACCCCATGACAATAACACATACTGTAGGGGGATTTTAGAAAAATTAACAAGACAGAGCGGACGTCTCTGCCTAAATTTTATTTCCCCAGCAAATAAAATCAGACTTCATAGTTGGAGTTGATGCTTTGAGTGTAATTCACGAATTTACTGATTATTTTCAAATGCAGATTGACCTGTATATCAACTTGATAACTAGCGAATGCTTTAATAAAAGGCTCTAAAACAGCGGCT
This sequence comes from Clarias macrocephalus, assembly GCA_011419295.1. Taxonomy (NCBI): domain Eukaryota; kingdom Metazoa; phylum Chordata; class Actinopteri; order Siluriformes; family Clariidae; genus Clarias; species Clarias macrocephalus. Next base: position 36,356 of record JAAGKR010004285.1, on the reverse strand, counting down.
ATATGAATGACAATGGAATATTACAGAACGTGCAAGTTGACGCCCATGCACGGATCACAAAGCATTAAAATGTTGGATTTGAATTAAAATGGCACATTTTCACACACATATGGCTTTTAAATAAAAATTCAACATTTTAACACAGTAAGGATATTCGTGTTTAATTAAATTCTTAATTCATGAATTTACTGATTATTTTCAAATGCAGATTGACCTGTATATCAACTTGATAACTAGCGAATGCTGTTAAATGCCACATATGTTTACCTCATGGGTGAACATGTCCAAATTATTGCTATGGTACCTTTACTACCATTTAAACCTATTTATTATAATAAGTGGTCCAGAAGTGTATAATAAACCAAAAAGATAAACACAAAAAAATAAATTTTTAATTTTCATTTTACATATTTATCAACAACATCCATCCATTAATCGATAAATCACATGCGTTTATCACCTTTTGATCAAAACGCTGCCTTTTGTAAAGTGAAACTGCGAGCCGCGGCTTTGAAATGAATTGTAGATTCATTTTAAAGCACGATTTAGTGCATCTCATTTCATTATTATAAACATCATTTATGAATTACACTTGAACGGGCGGTAGAGCTCTGATTAGACTATGTAGATTAGGAAATAGGCTTAACAGCCCGGAGCCCAAGCCTCATTAAAAAAAAAAATTAATATTGTAAGTAAACAGTAGCACAAGTTTAGAAAAAAAAATATTTAGACTCTAAATAGAAGCCGAATTATTTTTTAAGGTGTGCCAGCTGGCACTATTCTTATATTGCTCTTTGTCAGGGTAAATTGTTCAGTGACAACCCTGTAAAATTCCATGTACTGTAAATAGGTACTGTACATCTGTATGAATAAACCAAGATGCCCACCCTCGTGAAAATGGTGAATTCAGGGAAAGACTCCCCCGTGAGAGGTTGTGTGCGGACCACTGAGCTTCTATGGATTCTAAAACTGACATTGTTGCTGTTTTTCAATACCTGCAGTGGAAGAGTCTGAGAATTTATTTACCATAAGCTTTGTTGTATTGTTTTACACATGATTTCACCTATGCTATTTAACAAATGGAATATTTTTTTATGTTACACTATTAAAACTGCTGGGTCAAATGTTAAAGTGCTGGTTATTTGATCTATTTATTATTATTTAGTAGATTGCCTGTTAGAAACACCCCAAATGAAATTAATCCGCTGTTTTACCTACTGCAGAGACAGTTAATCAGCGGTAGTTTTCCCTACTACTACTAATGATAATACTGAATGGAGAAAGCGCAGTCAAAGAAGAATCTTCATTGAGAAGAAAATGAAGAATAAATACATATCCGTATTTAAAGTTTGAGCTCGACACATTTATGAGCTCTGTCTCTTGCTGTCAATGGGCGCCTAAGAGAGAGAATGCATTTTTGGCTTCAGTAGACACACAATACTTCCAATTGAAACACGACTGCCCCCTACAGGTAATGAACGGCATTTTCACAGCTTCCCTCGAGATGCCGCGGAAGTGTGCGAGATCACTTTTCAAGAAACGTGCGTTCTTAATGGCCAGATCTGTACTTCCAGCAATATTGTTTTTTGTCAGTATACATAATGCTTGTGTTCAACACAGGCTAGCTTGCATGAGTGATAATAGGCAAGTTGTTGTTTCTCTGTCTTGTTCTTTTGAAGCATTGCATTTTCTTACTAATTATTTAGTCATTGTGGATCTTTGAATATTCATAGTTCTATAGGCAATATTTTAGAAAAAAGAATTATACTCACAAATAATGAGCAATCCTTAAAAAAGCAATGTCTGTCTTTGTGGTTACTTCGTGACATGCGCACACACATTCACAGCATTGGTCAGCCAGTAGAGAGAACACAGGGAGAATAGGAGAAACACAGGTCAATATTGTTGGACCAACGTTGGGCTAACGGCAGTATCTACTAAGTTAGAAATATAGTTCTTTCAATGGTATTTGAGTACTAGATTAGTAACAACCCCCATAGATAATGGCAAGGTTGAAAATTGGAAATGAAATTATCCAATTTTCAACCTTGCCATTATCTACTCAACCAATGTTGGGCCAACCTACAGTATCTTTGGCCCTACCAATAGGCCAACAGTGGGCCAACGACATTGGGCCAACCATTGATGCCAACATGGACCTAACTTATGCACTGACATTTGTCCAACTTTTAACAGAAGTTGGAGAATTGACAAAAGGTTACCAAAAATTTGCTAATGTTGGGCCAACGAAGCAGTTTAAAAGTTGCAAATTAATATAACACAGTGGTTCTCTAACATTTTCTGTCATTCCCCAGTTAAGGGGGTGAGCGAATTTTCAAGCCCCGCTTGTCAACAAAATGATGACGAAATCGGCCAAGTTGACTTTTTATTGAATATCAATTTTGAAACCAAGAATATCAAATAACAAAGTTCAAAACAGATTTTTTACAACTGTTATAACAGGCATACTTTGTCACTTATCTCTGCTGAATAGCT
>JAAGKR010004285.1:11911-29566 GCA_011419295.1 Clarias macrocephalus | reverse complement strand
TCCCCCCCCCCCCCCCCGCCCGCCATTATGCAATCGTTTGTAGTTTTTTTGCACTGGCCAATTCTGTATGCAACTTTGAATGAAGCAATTTGTGCTTTGCTGTCCACTGATCCAGATTTTACCATGCGATTCTTTCTGCCAAGTTTCTTTCAAAGAAGTCGAGAGGCTTATTAATGTGACTGGGGTGTGTTGTCTCTAAGTGTCAACTTAGTGCCTAGTACCATTAAGTGCCTAATTTGAGGAGTCTCATGCTGTCTGCTGCCAGCGGTTTAGGACACAAAACACAAATGGGTCTCTCCTCTGCCCCCACCATTCCCACCCTGAATCCAAGCGCAAGATAGGCTTCATCATATTTTCTTTTCGGCTGGCTTTTTGGCCGATTAGGCTGATAGTGCTGAATCACCTGCTTTTTTGTGGTCCATGTAACAAATGTATCCATTGATGTTATTATGCCCACTACATACGCTACTGACCTGGTTTGTGACCACGGTAAAGTTAGGTTAATATTTGCCTCTCCGGCTTTAATAGCTGTGTAAATAAACCCGCAAATAAGATACCCACATATACATATATTTCCTCTACATTGTCTTTAAGCTACACCCGCCTTTTTCTCAATTAAGCGCTTAAATTATACATGTTTGAAAGCATAAACCCCATTCATTCTCTATCGCGCAATGAATGATTTAGGGATCATCGCAAAATGCTGCACACCAACAAAAAGCGCAGAACGCTATTGATCTTCCCTTTTGTTCAGCACCTGAAGGATCAAAAAGCAACTTTCTTGACACACTGGAAACTAGAAATGCCAGACTAGTACTGCCTGATAATTTTTTTAAAACAAAAATACAGAAACATCACCATACACATTGGAATGAATGATAATTACATATATAATACCGCAAGTTTGCTTATATTCAATGCCGACGTTAAAACGTTATTGTTGCACTATGGTTCCACTTTTTCTCCCAGCCCCCAACTGATGTTATTTTAATTTACTTGTATTAAATTATCCATTTGTTTGTATGTGATTGTTTTGTTTTGAGTATACGATCTTTATTGTCAATAAAGAAAAGCATTGTGAGGGTTCACCACTAGAGGGCATTGTTTAGTTCTGTAGTTTTTGTTTGTAGACTCAGTTTCCCAGAAGGCACCTCGGTCAGGTGGTGAGTGCTCACCTGAACAGAGGTAGCTAATTAGACATTCTACAAATAGGTGTTTGTTCTAGGTAACTGGGTCGAGCATTTGTTATGTTAAGTGGGCTTTTGTTGGGTTATGTTCTGTTTTAAGTTGGCATCTGTTTTGTGGAGCTGTCTTTGTTAAATGTATTAGTTTGTATCTTAGTCTGTTTTGGTTTTCACTTGTGTAAGTATGAGTGTAGAATGTTTAGTTCTTAGTCTGTCTTGCTATTAACATGATACTAACCTGTCTAGCTCTTAGTCTGTTTAGTCTCCTTGTTTGTCTAGTCTCCATGTCTGCTTAGATCTTAGTCTGTTTAGTTCTACTGTTAGACTAACCTGCTAGTTCTTAGTCTGTCCCCTATCTAGTCTGCTGTGTACCCAGTCTGTTCATCCCTTAGACCTTTGGCTACTAGTCTGTTAGCAACTAGTCTGGTGAACTATCATCCAGCCTAGCAGCTAGTAGGCTAGGTCTCTGTTAGGCTTAGCTAATCCTCTTGTCTGTATTGTATATTAGTCTGTCCAAGTTATTTGGTCAATGTTGTGTGTCTTGCTCCAATTAGTTAGCCAACACCCTTTGTTTAAAGTTTCTGTTTTGGTTTGTTTAAATAAAAAGGACACTTTGTTTCAAACCCCCCTCTGCGTCTATGCCCGCCTTTCTTCAGCCCACGGCTATCACCATGAGCCATCACCAGCAGGTCGTGACAAGCATGAATTAGAATAAGTACTTTCCTATTATTTTCCGCTAATTTATCCCGTTCATTGCGCCCCATCTGTCATGTCTGTATTCCCCACTAGTGGGGTGCGCCCCACACTTTGAGAACCACGGATCTAACGTATTTACATCAGCCACATTATGAAAGCACAGTTATTGCTCTACATAAGGGAAATGTGTTTGCTGCTATATTAGTAAAGATTTGAAATTTACACATCCATCCACTTAATAATATAATATAAATCTCAGGAGCAGAATAGTCTTTTTCGTCACCATGAACACAGCAGATTAGCACTGTTTCAGTGGCAGATATAGAATGAGGGGGAACATACAGCTGGTGTACCAAGGTCTGAGTGCGTTCACTATCAATGAGGACTTTCGGCTTCTGATCATTTATTTCTATTTTGATCGTTTTAAAAAAATTGCTGAGGTCTTAGATTCAGCTCAATCTTCTATAGAGGCACAAAATACAAGTATTACAGCTTTGTGAAGAGACCTTGGTTTAGTGTGACACTCTTGTCAACATAAGTTACCAACAAGTACAAGGTCTTTAAAGTACTGTGACCAACCACAGATGGTTTTGTGCTACACTAAACTAGGCCTCTGCTTGTCCTTAGATGGCTTCCAGGATTTGTAGGCCCAGGACTGGTTCTTGGAGTGAGAAGCAACAAACATATCAGCAAGGGTTTCAGCCTTAGCTGCAGTCTGAGGGTCATGTTCCGTGATCCAGACCTTCCGAGATAATGCTCAAAAATAACAATTTTACTTATTTCATCAACTGTTTTGTGTTTTGGCTCCACCCACTTAGCAAAAAGCTCTTTAAATCTCACATAAAGATATTTCGTATTCTTTAAATCTCTGTCTATATGCTTCTGGGTTATTTTCATACTTTTTCAAAATTGCCAACTTCAGCTCATCATAAGCAAGTGAATCATCAACATTCATATGCACTTAAGTACTCCTGGCTTTACCTGTTGACAGCGGGTTTAGCTGGAAAGCTTACTCTGGCTTCAGTCATCTGTGAACCACTGCTATTCTTTCAAAAGTAATGCTGAAAATGCTGAATATCATCTGATTCAGTTAATTTCTGCAGTTTAGGTTCCCTCATAAACTGTGACATACCTTGTCCATTTTCAACTATCAGGGGAGTTAAGGGAGAAACTGTCTGTGCAGAGGAGTCTGAGCAAAGCTGTTGGTCACTTTATTATTTTGCACCAAAGCAGGTTCTGACCTAGAATCAGTTTGAGCATGAACCTCCACCTGAAAAACAAAACAAACTGGTGTTGAAGGGCTCTGAACCTCTGTTCTTGATTTCTTTTTCCCATTTCTTTGTGATTTCTGCTGCCTGGTTTGCTTCCTGGTTCCAACAAAAAGGGGAAAACAAAACACTTGGATCCTTTACTGTCAGATGTGTTAGGTGTTGCAGGTTGAAGGTACTTATAAGAGTAATTCAGGTTTCTGAGAGGGTCAATGTAATATGAGTTAAGGACAGTGCTTATGACACACCTGGGGAGACCTTCCTGTTTGGACATAGAGTAACATTATTAATTAATGAACTAAAAAAAAAACCTTGATCCTCTTGTGGCAAGTCCAGCTTGCAGAGGATTTATACGTGATATGTGATGTGATTTGTGCTTTTTATTTGCTTCAACTTGAACTGAGAGCGCACGCGTGTCAGATGACTTGCTGCTCTCTCTCTGCTCGTGAAGACTGAACCTGGGTCTTTGTCTTTCACCACAACTTGAACTTGACGTTCTTTTTTGCCCATGCAAAAAGAGTGAACCCATTACAACATTAAATGTAAAACTACAATGCTCTCCGACGATTGATTAAAGCGCATGCTCGTTAACTTATGTCCAATTCCTCCCCGTCACTAGGGGGCTCCCACATTAAGGCTACTACTACCACTCAGCTGGGAGGGCCGAAGACTATCACATGTTTCCTCCGAACCACGTGACGCCAGGAGACCACATCTTTTTCAAACTGCTCGCTCGCGCACCGCTGGGGGCGGGATGAGAGCACTAAGTACCTGAGAGAGCTCGGCCAATCAGCTCTCTCTAGACCTCCGACTGCGAGAGGTTACAGCACCACCCGGGATTTGAACTAGTGATCTCCGGATGATAGGGCGAGCGCTTTTTCACTGCGCCACTCGGAGGCCCCTAGTTTTTTGTTAGGTAGTTTGAAATTAAGTGCATTATTTAAACTATAGAATGTATTGTCGAATATGCTGTTGCTAAATCTCATGTACTTTGCTTCTCTGGGGTCCGTTCTCGTACGTCGCTAACTCAGTTAGCTGGATTTGATTGTTGTGGATTTGTCCTGATCTTCGATTGTTTCGTTCTTCTAAGCGCATCTCGCACTTGCTGTCATAGCAACATGTCCATAAGCTTAGCCCTGCTCGGAAGCAGGTTTATTTACTGTAAACAGGATTTAGGTTGATATATAAGTGGAGGTAATTTTCTCAAATCTGTCGCAGTCATGTCTTGTCCGTTTATGAGAGAGCAACCGGTTACCAAATGTGCGAGGATTATTCAAATTCCTCGTGTATCGCGTGATAGACAGGATCCTTTGGCGCAGCATGACAGTATACTTCTTGAGAGATATCGCTTTTCTCGTGAGGGTATCCTGTATATAATTTCTTTGTTAAACCCCCATGTGAAATGGTCAACTCGCCAGAGTCGAGTGTTAACAACCGCACAAACTGTGTGTATTGCCCTGACGTTCTTTGAGAATGGCACTTTCCTTTACACCATTGGAGACGCGGAGAACGTGGTGAAAAGTGCTGTCTGCCGTGCCATTCTCAAAGTTTACTTGGCACTTAAACAGTTTTGAGGGTATTTCCAAGCCACTTAAGACCCCAGGCTGTAAAACAGAAGTTTTTTTCAATTGCAGGTACGGTATAGATATTGTTGATGAAAATAATGCAATTATAATCATTCCAATAAGTATGAAGTGTGTCCCCAGGCTTCCCTAATGTGATTGGTGCCATAGACTGCACCCATATTCCTATCAAGGCCCCACCAGGTCCCAATGAAGGGGATTTTGTGAATCGAAAGTGTTCACAGTGTTTAATGTGCAGGTAAGTTAATATAAGAACTATTTTAATGTAATGGAATGAAAACGTATGCATTTGACTGAATAAGTATGCATTTTCCTATTTCTAAGATGGTGTATGATTCTTTGTGCCAAATTACAAATGTGGAAGCAAAATGGCCTGGTTTAGTGCATGACTCCAGAATTTTCAGAGAGTCACATTTGTACCAAAGATTTGAACGTGGTAAGGGAAATAGAAAATGTGAAGCTCAATGTTTTACTTAAACTTACAGTAAGCTGGGCCTAACATAATTGACTTTTCCCATGAAAACAGGTGATTACGATTGGGTTCTAATTGGAGACAGGGGCATAGATGGAAAGAGTAATAAAATATGCTACTCAAGTAAAAGTACTGTTACTTCAGTGAAATTGTACTTAAGTACAAGTAAAAGTACTGGCCAAAAATCTACTCAAGTAAAAGTAAAAAGTAACTCTTCTAAAATTTTACTCTGAGTAAAATTTACTGAGTAATTTTTTTTTTTTTTTTGAACAACAGTGGTGGGTGATTTCTAGTGTAGTAAAAAAAAAAGACAGGGATATAAATCTCAACCTGGTTGTTTTTAATTGAGGAAACAACTTTACAAATTTACAAATTAAAGTGCAATAAATACAAATAAATAAAATACAATAAAAATAAATAAAATAACCATATAAAATATTTAGGGAAGTAATTTTAGTGCAAATGATGCCATACAATATTAAACATCACAACCACTGAATATGGCATAAACTGTGGATTCAGTAGAGCATCCTTTTGTTAAACACTAAAACAGTAGTGCAATAGTAAGTCAAAATGGATCAGGGACATTCAAGCATTAATGAAAAAACGATGCCATTGTCATTGTTATTTCTGACAATTAAGTTGATTAATGTGGCAAAGAGTTGATCATAATGCAGAAACCGCTCTTGTTAGACTGGTTTTACTGCAGTTATCATACCTGCTTCTATGATATCAGCCCTCTCAGTCCAGGTAGTCTTGAACTTTGGCAGAAGGATTGCTGCAGCAATCAGTTCAGGATCTTTTATCATCCCACCAAAGCGCTTTTCGATACCATCCTGAACTGCTCTGATGAGGGGCAGACACATCTTGGAAGTTGTCTCCAGTCTGCTTAATTTGGCTTCTAACTGAAAGACCACGGGCAGGAGCCACCCCAAGTGCTTGTTGGTCTCAGACTGATTGATGTTCAGAGCCGTCACCAAAGTTTTCATCACAGTGCAATACTCAGTCAGGAAAACTATTTCAGCTGGGCTCAGCCAATATACAATTTCATGCAGGAATATGTATGAAAAAGGAATAAGCAGAACAAATGCAAGCACTGTTTATTATCAAGTGTGGCGGATCTATGCTCCAAGGTTTCTTCTTCTATCCAATGAGCTGTCACTCCAATGTAACTTTGCTGGTGCGAAGCAATCGGTAGTGGTGGCAACATAGGTGACTTTCCTGAGGTGCGACACCAAAGTCTTCTTCAACTGATTGGCAGCTCCATCAATTCTGTTCCGGAGAGTTGGTCTGGAAATGACTTTGCATTGAGGATTCAGTGCAAGTAAAAGCAGGTTGTTTGACCAAAGAGAATGGATGAAGACCCTCACAAATGAAGTTAATCATGAGCTTGTCGACCTTTGCCTGTAGCACACGTTTGTTTGCACCAACTGCCATTACATCACTTATTTTTGCTTGTTTAATTGGGATTACTGGTGGTTCCAGAGCTCGCTTCTGTCCTGCCACAAAATCAGTGAAGGCCTTCAGCTTTCTCTGTAACCAAAATATTTATAATTTAAATAAATGTTCATCAAACACACAGAGTTTGAAATTTTTACATTCTTATATATGTGTATTATTTATGCATTCTTATCTTATATATGCGTGTGTGTGTTTTTCTACATGCATCACATTTTGTCTTTTACGTTATTGCTGACTAAGCTGAAGATAAGAACATGCTTATGAAAAACAGTTGCTATATTAGACCGCAAAAAAAAAAAAAAAAAAAAACACTGAATGTTAACCTTCACACAGTTAAATTTGATGTAACTGTAACCTCATATACATACATAAACAGGTGGACATTTAAACATTTTTATTTAAAAAAATGTTATTCTGTCTACTGATAATAAAAAATACTGTAAGTTATACACTTTGACAGCAAAAAAAAACAAACAAAAAAAAAAAACAATTACAATTTGTCATTTAACTCAGTGACGAAACAAAATGCTTTGATTGGACACTGCATTCTCAACAAAAATGTATGATTGGTTATACAGTAATGCCCAATTCTAAAGCGACATCTGCAGATTTACTCTAACTCTTTTCATAGACTTAAGTAAATCGTGACACTGGTAATAGCTTAACGTTAATTGTGCATTGATAATTTTGTTCTAAGTTCCTGTTAATTTTCAACCCTAGTGCTAACCAACATTAGCAATGTCACGCACTGATGCAACGCAACAGAACAATAATTACGTAAAAAAAAAAAAAAAGAAGTATGTTTAACTTACCTCAACATGCTTGCGCAGGTTTGATGTTGAGTTTTTGTAAGCTGCCAATTCAGTTGTCTTTCGCAAACAAAGTTTACACCGCATAATACAGCTGCTGCCTTTCTTGCACTTAAATTCAAAGTGGTCTTGTAAATATGGCCATGGGTTTGTTTCTGAAGAATTCAAATTCAACAGCATTTTACTTTCATCTGGGTCTTTCTTTTCCGTCTCCATCTTTCTTGAGTTAGCGCACTGTGTTTGTTCTCCCGCTCATCAGTGGTTTCCGGCGCAATCAGTAGTTTCCGGTGCGCACGCCCCTCCTTCCCTCCCCGTACAATTATTATTATTATTTTTTTTGGTTTATTTAATATTACTATTTTTTTGTTTTTTACTCAGTAACGGATAGGATTTAAAGTGTAGTTAAGTACAATACTTAAATCAAAACATACTTAAGTAAAAGTAAAATTACAAAATTTAAAAGTTACTTTAAAAAGTAGAAGTACACAAAAAACCTACTCAATTACAGTAACGCAAGTAAATGTAATTCGTTACTTTCCACCTTTGGACAGGGGTTATGCCTGCAGGCAGTATTTCATGACTCCATTCCCAGACCCAACCCAGGTCCACAAACCCGATACAATGCAGCTCTAACTAGGACAAGGGCATGCTTTGAAATGACCTTTGGGCAACCAAAGGGAAGATTTCAGTGTCTGAAAAGTCTGAGGGTTACACCTGACAGGGCATGTGACATTACTGTTGCATGTTCTGTCTTACACAACATTGCCACCATCAGAAAGTAAAGGACCCCTGCGGTGGAGGTGCATCCTGATGATGACCTCTAACCAGTGCACTTGGATCAACCTAGTGGCAAAGCTGCACAGGACAGAATTGTGGAATACCATTTCACATAATTCTTAAAAGAATAAAAGAACACTACAGAAATATAGTTATTTTACTGTGTTTTATTTGAAATTAAGCACATCTTTCATCTTTTGCCTGCAGTAAGAGAGAGAGTGAGTGTTATACAAGGTCAACAATAGTAGGGTACTATGTGTGAAAGTCACATCACTTACTGTAAAGTTCCTTTTGAAGCAACGGAATCTCAAGTGATAATTTCTGTTTTTTAATCATCCACTTCAATTTGTGCTTCCACTCTCCGTTTCATCAGTACCAAGTATTCATTTTTAAGTTGAAGATTTATTCGGTACAAAGATCGGATGTCCCTCTGTGCCAGTTGTGGAGAAGAAAAAGAAAATGTAAAAATAAAAAAACAAAACAAAAGGGGGGACACCAATACGTGCCTCTCACAACAAAATTCAATGACAAGTATAACACTGGCCACCTCAGTCTCACTCCTGGGCAGGGAGTCTTCTGGAGCACTTTCTATAGACCTCTCTGGAGCCCTATCTGTGCACCTCTCTGGAGGTGGGGACTCCGGCAACTCTCTGCACAAATAATAAAATACCGTCATATTACATACACGTAAAGGCACATACGCTTGTATTATACATTCTTACAGATAATTCCTCCGGACACTCGTCAGACAGGGTTTCCTCACTGTACTGTGCGATGGAAACAAAAAAGTAATTACAAGGTGCACTCTTACCTCATTTTCTACAGTATAGTTTAAAAGAAAAAATTAAAAACCAAACACAAATACTTGACTTACTATACATGCTTCAGCCATCACTTGTGGGACAGGTAAGTGTGGGCGTGTTGTTTCGAACTGCATATAAGTGGCAAAACAGCATTACATGAACTACATTAATTTATTAATTTATTCTTACTCATGGTTTAAGACAGTTCAACTGACTAACACACATTTGTTGTTTATACTTTAAGGTAGTTAGAAATCATTGCAGCACTTTTTGCAATACAAATTAAATCAATTACCTGCTTTGTTCTGTTCCACCTTTTTCTTGGTTGCTGTTTTAAACCATAAAAGACATTGATTTGCCAATGTCTTAAAAGAAAATGAAGATAACTACGCTAAAAATTACCATTTTGTAAGATGTTCTTGTACTTCACTTTTACTTGTTCCCAAGTTCAAATGGGTCCACTGCTGGCGCTGACATTAAAGATGACAAAAAGAGCAATTTATACAAATAAGATTTAAGATAAAATACACACATATATATATTTATAAAAAATACACACACATACATACATTATATATGTATGTATGTATGTATGTTTGCTACTTTTTGCCGCCTGCTGTGTTTCCCGGTGTCTCTATCAGGCTCCGCCTGAGAAAAGAATTGAGCAGGAACGTGCAATAATCCTAAACAACTCATTCCAGCTATACTAATCATCAACAACAGGTGTGCTCGAAGAACCTAATTATCCGCATCGTAATTAGCACGATGATCTCGTCTTAGATGTGTCAATTAATTTCGGATGTGTTAAGCGACAAACGAAGAACGGACCCCTGGTTTCGCGTGTTGGTTTAAAAGGCGTTATGCATCGACAGTAGAAACACTGATCACAACCCCTTCGATTGATTGACAAGATGGCAAAAGAGCAGCGAATGTTTTTCTCAACCGGAGCAAGAGCTGTTATTAGAGGGTTATGGAGAATTTCAAACTTTAATAAAGATAATTTAAAATTAAAATAATTATTAAATGCGTGAGTGCTGCCCATGTTACATGTTCCTTGATATGTTATTTTATTTATATATATATATATATATATATATATATATATATATATATAAAATCTCAAATCCTATTTGTATTAAATTGCTGTAATAAAAACTCTGTGTATAATCCTCACACCTTCAGTAACCGGTTGCTCTTTCATAAATGGACAAGACATGACTGCAACAGATTTGAGAAAATTACCTTCACTTATATAGACGCAATCGGGGGATAGAATGTTACATATTATTAGACACACACGGAGATTAACACATGAATGATGACCACAGCCACACACATGTATACATATACTGTATGTATGTTTAAATATAAACATGTGAAAGTTTTCTTTTCCCATGTCAGTCATGCTCTTTAACCATTCAGATGTGACCATTTCAACCAATAATAACCCGCCAGGAGCGCAGCCTAAATCCTCACTCACTCACTCATCATCTATACCGCTTAATCCTGTATTTAGGGTCACGGGGGGCCTGGAGCCTATCCCAGGAGACTTCGGGCACATGGCAGGGTACACCCTGGACAGGGTGCCAATCCATCGCAGGGCACAGACACACACACTGACACTCACTCATTCACACACTACGGGCAATTTGGGAATGCCAATTAGCCTAACCTACATGTCTTTGGACTGTGGGAGGAAACCGGAGTACCCGGAGGAAACCTACCAAGCACGGGGAGAACATGCAAACTCCATTCACACAGAGACGGGAATCGAGTTTTACTGGGGGACGTTAGAGAAATTTCTGTTTCACAGAGGTACTTTGTGATTTTAATCCCGTCCGAATCTGCCATGTCTGTCTTTTTCTCACACGACCTCTGTAAAAATTCCAGAGCAAATTACCTACTGTTTTTCCGCAAACTCGGCGGTCCTCCGAGAAATCTAATCTTGTCCGAATGCGAATGTCTGTGTTTGCCGAAAATGTTTTTTTTTCCGAAACGCGTTTTCTTGTGTGTTTTGGTCAACGTGAACTACCGTACAATCTCTAGCGCGCCGGTATTCGAGTTTCTGCTTTCTACGCTCCAGTAGAAATCCTCATCCTCAACAGGTGGTCTTGTGCAACGCCCACATGTAAAACACGGACACGCCCACCTCCGTAGTAAACACGGAGATGTTAGTCCCGTCCGAATCCATACATGAAATGACAGACGATAACGCAAATAAACTATAGTACTGTTGTTTTTTTTTTTGTGCAAATTAATATTTTTGAACTCATGAATTAAATCTGCCTCTATATTACTGATGTAATGTGTTTCAAAAACATGTTGTACTGTAGAAAATGCATTCAGTGTACTGGTAACACATTTTCAATACTGTAGTATAGAAGATTATGTGTACTAAATGATATAATAAAGTATATTTGTTTTAACCGCACAGTGTGCTTTTTTAGTATTTGGAATTGGCCAGAAGTATATCAGCATGCTACTGCTGCAATAAGAATATACTATTTTAGTATTTTAATCGTGTATTTATAACAGTAGGAATTGCTGTAATGTACTTATAAACCATAAATATATACTTTAATTAATTTCATTAATTACTGTCAGGTATATATGTTAGTACACACACATGCATCTACTTTAAATGTACTAAGTATACTTAAAGTTGTTCCACTTTAGCACAAAAAAGTATACAGTACTTCTGTAACTTTTAATTACAACGTATATGCACTTAGTACAAAATTAGTTGTTCCAAAATAGCAAGCCTTAAGTATTCTAGTCATTAACCTGGAGCAAGTACACTTAAGTATGCTTTGGCATGGTAGGATTTAATATACTTAGCATACTTTATTATTTATTTATTTATTTTCACTTGGGAAAAGCTATTTTAACGGGAATCCAAAACACTTTTTTTTTTATGCCTAGTGGTCTGTGTTGGTGTTTGCTAGGGAATGTTTGTTAGTGTGCCTACTGTTTACAATAATTGAGAAAGCTTGTGTGTTTAATGGAAAACATCTGTGTTAAATGAGAAGATCTGTGTTTGTGTTTAATTAAGATTGTTCATCTTGAAGGGAGAATGTTGCTGTCTAATACAGAAAATGCAGCATTTTAATGTTTTTTTTTTTCTTTGTAAAATATCAATGTTTGAATCTGTTGAAGTTTTGTCAGGCCTCAGTTTTTTCAGGTGCACTTGAAAATATTGAATTACTTTTTTGGACCATGAGCTTTGCAGGTTTGCATGAATAATGAATCATTGAACACCTAGAGGGAAAAACAGTTAAATATCTCTTGGTTGCTCATGTGTCTCCATCCCTTTTTCACTGCCCAGTATTAGTCTCCTTATGCTGCTGAATCCGTGTATTGGTTGTATGTTATTGGCTGTTTTATATTTATTTTTAGTGTCTTGTCAACAGCAACAAAAAACATGTGGAGCATTTAATTAGCAAAATGTCCCCATGTCATTGTTTATATGCTATATATTTTTATTACTGTTGTTCTGCTCTTCTGCTCATTTCACATAAAGGTGAAGCACTATCCATGCCAGTTTTATTACTGGAGCACTAAAAACATAATCTTGCAGTAACTTGCAGCAAGTAACCTTGAATTGTAATCCATATGCAATGACTGATGTGTGTCAGAGTGAGTGGTGTGTGCGTGCGTGCATGTGTGTGTGTCAGCACACAAAATTAAATTTGATTGAGTGGTAGAGAAGGGCTAAAAAGTGCTTAGACTTGCAGATTTACTGCGGTGGTAAAAATGTGGAATCAGCAAATCGGTGAGTTGGCGGATGGGCAGTTGAAGCAATGAAAAAAAAAAACAGAATAGGAAAATGAAGAAAAACAATTGTACTGTGACAGAGGCAAAATGATAAATTTCTGCAAAGCTTGCAATCATTTAGATATGTTAAGGGTGTACTGGTGGCACAAAGTGTTGGTATGAATGTGTCAGAATAGGAGTGCATCAGTATGACAGTTGTTCAGTGTGACAGTACATTGGTGTCGCCGTGTATTAGTGTGATAGAGCAATTGTGTGACAGTTTAGTTGTGTAACTGTGTATATTAATATTCTTGAACATGTATTAGGATGATATTGGATGGCTTGTGACTGCAACAGCTTGAATAGTTTTAGGATTGAAACTGTCACAAACACATTTGTCTCTAACAGTGAACAGTAGGCAACCTCAACAAAATGCTCTTTTACTTATGACACACATTTCCTGTTGTTCAACTTCACTACTGACCTTAGAACAAAGATACACTCACGTAGTGTTCTGAACAGGCAGATCTGCTGGCTAGCACTAGGTTAGATAGTGAGCAGCTCAGGTATATATTAAATAATTATATATATACACACCTTCTCATTCAAAGAGTTTTCTTTATTGTGTTCTTTATTGTGTTCTTCAGCCCAAACACGTCTCTTCTGCTTGTTGCCTGTCCTTAGCAGTGGTTTCCTAGCAGATCTTCTACCATGAAGGCCTGATTCACACAGTCTCCTCTTAACAGTTGTTCTAGAGACGTGTCTGCTGCTAGAACTCTGTGTGGCATTGACCTGCTCTCTGATCTGAGCTGCTGTTAACCTGCGATTTCTGAGGCTGGTGACTCGGATGAACTTATCCTCCGCAGCAGAGGCGACTCTCGGTCTTCCTTTCCTGGGCTGGTCCGCATGTGAGCCAGTTTCTTTGTAGCGCTTGATGGTTTTTGTGACGGTACTTGGGGACACTTTCAAAGTTTTCCCAATTTTTCGGACTGACTGACCTTCATTTCTTAAAGTAATGATGGCCACTAATTTTTCTTTACTTAGCTGTTTGTTTGTTTTTTTGCCATAATACAAATTCAACCTCTTTGAATGAGAAGGTGTGTCCAAACTTTTGGTCTGTAAAAAATCAATAATGTAAACTCCTGGGTTTTGCATGAAAATAGAAAGCAGCATGTGTGACGAAATTACCAAAAGAACTCATAATCTCCAGCCTGCTCAGTAAAACAGCTGTTTTACTTTGTGAATACTGCACAAATCTGTATCAAACACTACCGCTTATGTTCAACCAAAGAGTTTCCACACCAAATATTCACAGTTTATTGTTTGTTATTAGTGCTTTTTATAGACGCTTCTTTTTATGTAGAAATGATTTCAAAAGTATCATTGCATATGGCCTTTGTTTGGATGTTACCAAGACTTTTGCACAGTACTGTAAATAAAACAGCTGTTAGGTTTTACTTGTCACAGGCACTCCAGGCTCCGCCTCCAATCTCCCGAATTCTGATCACACACTCCTGCTCCTCATCACCCACACATACAAATACACCTCACTTCCCTTCACTCAGCGTTGGTCTACACAACGGATACAGACTCAATGTTTACCTGTGCTTCCTCGTCTCTATGCTTCCCTGTCTCCATGGTTCCTCGTCTCCGTGTCTCCAAGTCTCCTCGTCCCTCCAAGCTCCGTGTCCTGTTAACCCGTTCCACCCTTCCTGATCCTCCGAGAGTGTGCAGGAGAGATAAATATATGCTTATGCTTACATTCAAGTTTAACTAAAAATATCCTGGGACTACCATATGTTACAATTGTATTCTAATGTATGCTTTCTGTACATTTGTAACAATTATTATTTCGAGCATATTTTAAAAAATGTGTAAAGCCTTGTAGTCGGCACTGAAATCATGGACACGTGGAGATTCAGATGCAGTAAACACTGATGCACTTTTATTCACACACAAGAGGAATTATGCACTTTTGCACACTCACACACACGTGCATTTGTTTGTCTATGAGTGCTCGGTGAAGTGTTTGTGGCTATTTTGTGGAAGAAAAAAGAAAGATTTAAAGCAGCCAGCTACCTCAATTCAAGCCTACATAAAAACCATAATGCATAGTTATCAATGACTTTATAATTATCAGCATGACCAAATAACTGCTTGACAAAACTTGATCAGGCAAATGATTGCTACACAATGTAAATCATGTAGGGTGACTATTAAAACAAAAAGAAAAAGAAACTGCTAGAAACAAATCTGCCACTTTGTCCCATGCCATAGCCAAGATTAAATGCTGGTCTGTGCTAATTCCTGTCTTAGTTCTCCATCCAAAACTTGAACAATAGCCAAATCCCAGCTCAATGCCCATGCTAAGCTCTGGCCCAGTTCAGATGCCACATTCCAGGGCAATGCCCCTGCTAACTTGGGATCATGATCCAGTAACGATACTTTAGTCACTATAGTACCTATGTAAAGCTATGTCACAGCCAACACATCATGCTCTTAACTGGGTTTCGTGTCATATATCACAGCCATGCCATTATAGAAACCATCCATAGAGGGTCCCACAGCTTGGGGAGAAGGAAAAATCTTTTTCAGACCGTTTCTTTTGTTTCCAGGATTCTCTTCCGTCTCCCTGGTTTTCTTTTCAGCTGTCTTGGGTTTCACGCTAATTGGTTTCTTTATTTAAGCATCTTGCTTTTCAGTCAATTTAGTCTTAAAAGTATTACTACTTAATTTACCTTTACTAATTTCCACTACAAAATAATAACTGTCAGACAGCAGGGACAGATGCAAGTGACACAGAGAAAGCACAGAGAAAGCTATATAACATGGCAGTGATGAAGGAGGTCAAGTTTGTAGTCAAGCTGAATGTCTTTGGTTGACAGCTACACTTATTCACCCAGTTTGTTTTGTGGGGTCTCCCCCAGCATCAATCAGTGAGTTCTTTTTTTTTTTTTAATTGGGCACTGTATTCAAAGTGCTGGTGTACAATTTCCCATTCCTGCTTACTACACCTGAACAAGTTTACTACTGTGGGTTGGCATTTCATTGGGACAGAGGGTGCTACAAGTCAATGACACATTGGAATGGGTGAGTTCAGTACCATGGCTAAGGTGGAAAGAGTAATATTGTAAAGGCCTAAATATTCATTTTTATTTATGAACAGGTGTATTATGTTTGATCTGCGTGTGCATTTTTATTGATAAATTGAACATGTTTTTCAGCCTTTTGATCAAAATGCTGCCTTTGGTAAAGTGAAAGTCCAAGCCTCGGGTTCACAGACGCCAAAGAACAGCTTTATTTCAGTCATAAATTAATAATTACATTCCAGCTATTATTTCCAGCCATGGTCAAATAATGGATTAAATAATTATTCAATACTGGACACAAAAAGCATGATGATTATTATTATAAAAATCCTGAAGCACTTTGTGTGCATATAAGAATATTTCCTTAAAAATATTGTTTTATTTTTTTGTTGTTCATTCATGTCTTCTGATGGTGCTCAATGTCGACAAATTTGTATGTTTTAATGAAGATATGTTGGCATATTCATGATTCAGGACATTCGCAAAGTTAACACTGTCAAGGAGACTACTATCAGGAAATTTAATTAATTTTAACACTATTTAAACTGAGGCATAACCATGTCTTTCATTGTTTTGTCCCTGTTAAGACATTACAAAAACTATATAAGAAACCTTTTATTATGAATTTTAAAGCACGATTTAGGGCATCTAATTTGATTATTATGAACATGATATAAGCACATATACACACATTCATCATGAAATATCTATTGTAAAACAAAATAAAATCCATGTTTGCTTCAGCATTGGAAACAAAATTGTTTTAGGCTAATTAATTATACACAATTCTTTGTTGTACTTGGTCTGGCTTTTAGATAAAGTCCTTCCATGTGGCATCTAGCGGATATTCAGTGAAGCACAACACATTTATTTAAATTCTTAAATGTTGCTTGAGGGATTTCGCGGCCCAGCGTGCGACGAATTGCGGCCTGACTATGCCATTGTCTGCTCCTGGATTAAACCCGCAATCATATTTACTGGCTCTGAACTAGCAAGTCCCCTCCCCGGCTCCAGCTTAAAGCAACCTACAGATAGATTGGGTCAGTTAGGAACTAGAGAAGTCTCTGGTGTATATGGCATTGCGGGCCTCATGAAGTAAACTGCTCCCATGGGTAGAATATGCCCACAACTTCCACTTCCACTTGCATGTTGCTATCTGCAGTACCTTCAGGCCATGCATTTGTCTGTCGCTGCAAGAGGACATGGCAACAGGTTCACTCTTAACTGCTGCGCTAAGTAAATACAATTTGACACAAGGTCAATTGCATCACTTTGCAGCTCCTAGATACTGTGCAGATCAAAGGATAATTCTGTCCACACACGATATACCCCACAAGACCATGTCATGGCTATTGTCTCCCAGATACCTCGGCCCCTTCAACATTTCCTGTGTCAGCAATCTTTGCTCTGTGAAGCTTTATCTGCCATCGTCCATGCGCCACATGTGTCTGGAACAGCCCAGGTATGACGATTAATCTCTTTTTCATTGGATGTGCCCAAGGCACTGGGTATCTCCCCGCTTACATGTCACTCACATGTGCAGAATGGTCAGTGGTTGTGGCTTTAGAGTGGCATAGTTGTTTCTCCTGCGCAGCATTACTCTCCGTTTGTTGTAGCAGCCAGCCATTTATTCATTCCTTGCCAGCTGGGCTGCATCAGGAGGCCCCACACCTTCACACACCTGCAGCCTTTGGAGTGAGCGAGGAGAGAAAAAATCTAGGCGCACGCCCATCATAGGTTCATGCCGTACATATATAAAG
>JAAGKR010004285.1:0-11891 GCA_011419295.1 Clarias macrocephalus | reverse complement strand
TACAGTCCTTCCATGTGCCATCTGGCGGATAGTCAGTGAAGCACAACACATTTATTTAAATTCTTAAATGTTGCTTGAGGGATTTCGCGGCCCAGCGTGCGACGAATTGCGGCCTGACTATGCCATTGTCTGCTCCTGGATTAAACCCGCAATCATATTTACTGGCTCTGAACTAGCAAGTCCCCTCCCCGGCTCCAGCTTAAAGCAACCTACAGATAGATTTGGTCAGTTAGGAACTAGAGAAGTCTCTGGTGTATATGGCATTGCGGGCCTCATGAAGTAAACTGCTCCCATGGGTAGAATATGCCCACAACTTCCACTTCCACTTGCATGTTGCTATCTGCAGTACCTTCAGGCCATGCATTTGTCTGTCGCTGCAAGAGGACATGGCAACAGGTTCACTCTTTCCTTCAACATTTCCTGTGTCAGCAACCTTTGCTCTGTGAAGCTTTATCTGCCATCGTCCATGCGCCACATGTGTCTGGAACAGCCCAGGTATGACGATTAATCTCTTTTTCATTGGATGTGCCCAAGGCACTGGGTATCTCCCCGCTTACATGTCACTCACATGTGCAGAATGGTCAGTGGTTGTGGCTTTAGAGTGGCATAGTGGTTTCTCCTGCGCAGCATTACTCTCCGTTCGTTGTAGCAGCCAGCCATTTATTCATTCCTTGCCAGCTGGGCTGCATCAGGAGGCCCCACACCTTCACACACCTGCAGCCTTTGGAGTGAGCGAGGAGAGAAAAAATCTAGGCGCACGCCCATCATAGGTTCATGCCGTACATATATAAAGCTCTGTAAACAATGAGACCACTGCAAATTCCAGAAAACTCCTGGAATGCCGTCAAGAGGAAGATGGATGGTCACAAACCATCAAGGAAAGCTGAGATGTTTGCTTTTTTGAAAAAAGTGTGTATTAAGTTACCCAACAGCAATGTGAAAAACTGGTGGACAGCATGTCAAAACGCATGAAAGCTGTAATTACAAATCAGGGTTATTTTATCAACTACTGATTTAAGATTTTTTACTGATGTTATTTAGCCTTCACATTAACACAATTTGTTTACAAATTATTAATTTAAGTTATTATAGCTCTGCAAATACTGCATGATCTTGTGTTATTTTGATGTGTTGTGATGTTGACATTTCCTTAATGCATATACATAAATATAATACAATAAACATACACTCTAAATAACAATACCTATATTTTGAGTTTAGGAGAAATATTGTCAGCAGTTTACAAAATGAAAAAGTCTCACCAATACATGCACCTGTAAGAAAAAAAAAACACAAGAAACTATTTTTGCAGTGGTCTCTCATTTTTTCTATTTATTCATTTGCAGTGTGCCACCATTACATGGCACTTTGTTCTCAAGATTACATTAATACGTAAGTCAATTGTGATGAATCTCAGGGAGTTTTTCTTAACCCTGTCACCCTGAGCTTGTTCATCAGGGACAATCTGATCATTTTGATTCAGTAAAGCTGTTTTGCAACAGTAACTATTTTTAAAAGTATTATATAAATAAAATTGTGGTCAACGTTACAGTTAATCTTAACCTAACTGTTACTTAATTCTGTAACATTTAACAAGAAGCATTCCATGAGCAGGGATTTTACCAATAAACATGATGGGCACGCACCCAAATCCAAATAATATGTAAGGTAAACGAGATTAGTAGCCTACAATATAAAGACGTGTGCGTTGTGATATAATCAATAATATGGTGTCTGTAATATAACATGCTATAACATGCACGTAACATTAATTAAAATGTACTTATATCCTCAAGACGCAAACCAGGAATCTTTTGCGCTCAGTGCATCTGCTTTAACCACGTCACCATATTTAAAGTATGAAAAAGCCTTAATTATGCAAAAATAACTGTACAACTGATGGATGGGGAGGAGGTTAGTGTTTGGAAGGAGAGTCCTCTCTTCCATAATAACACTTAGTAAGTACTAGGTAACACTTGGTTTTTGTTTCTTGTCCTCTAGTTTGTAAGTGGCAGCTGTTTTCACTCTTGCAAAGACATTCTTCAACCGGAGGATCGACATTTTTGGTCTTCCCACAAGTGAACGTGCTAATTCTTGATGAAGCAGGCCGCATAGCTCGTTCAGCATCTGTCCTCCCATTATTAGTGCAGCATTTTCATGGATTTCACATGTTGCAAAATGGGACGTGATTCATATGATCGAGGACAGATTCTGTATTTGCAATATCAAACAATCTACACTTGTTTTATTAGATTCCTATTTGATCTGTGCTCATGCAAATACATAAGGGCAACATGTTAAACACGATGTGTGTGTGTTTGTTCACACATGCACGCTTGTGTGTTTATGTGCGCATGCACACAAGTTGAAGTAAGACAACTTTCTCACACACACACACACACACACACACACACACACACACACACACACACACACACACACACAAATGGAAACACTGCTCTGTCTGAATTCTTTTTTACAGGTAAAGGGCAGGTTAATTTGTTTTATTACACACACACTAACAGAAACACTGCTCTGTCAGGAAACTTCTTTAACAAGGAACTGTGGGAGAAAGTTGATCTTCCACTGTTGATGCCTATCACACTTTAGCGCTTAAGCTTATGAGTCCCCGGTTTTAACAGAAAAAAAGAAATCTCACTGAGACTGGCGTGAGCGCATACTAACGGAATCACTTTTTAAGTTTTATAAACAAACGGACACACACATAAACACAGTGGAAACACCGTTTTAACAGGAAAAAAAGAAATCTCTCTGACAAATCTCTCTGGCATGAGCGCATACTAACCACTTTTTATAAATAAATCTCCCTGACACTGGCATGAGAGCATACTAAAGAAATCATTATGTGCAGAATGTGCCAATAACCAATAACCACTCCTGAATAGTGTGTGAGTTGGTTAATTCTCAGAGCTTGTCACCACATTCTTTAAATACTTTTAAAAGTACTCCATCAGGGCCAACAGCCTTCCTCAGATTCAATTATCTAAGCACCCATCTTAGTTCATATTGCTGTACAGTAAGAGTGTGGATGCTGATGTCAGGTAAAGTCACCATATCTATGTTGGAACCTTTAACTGCAAAGCAAGCAAAGATGATGTTCTGCTCCACTGCCAGAGATGTACATCAGAAATGGTTATAAAGCTGCTTACGTTTAGTTTGAGATGTGTTAAATCCCCTGCCACATTGCCTTGCGTCATTTTTCTGATTTTAATAAACCATATGACCAAATAATTGGTAATAGTGCTTTATTTGGTCATATGTTTCAGTAACATACACATGTTAACAAGAGTATTGTACTGTACTGTATACAGATGTAGTAACATTTATATTAGCTATAAATCTCTATGTAGGGCAGTGTAAACATGAATAATTATGGAGCTATAATAAATGACTCACTCTGTTTTTTCAATCACGGTTCCTGCAGTGGCACCATAAAAACAGCATGTAAGCAAATGCACTGGCGGCTGGAAATATCTTAATAACACAGCTGTACATTATCTGCCTCCTTTGTGCGTGTGTATGTGTGTTTAAATGCAACACAGCATTTTTGTGTTATCTGATAACCTGTTCCCTTAGATGTTTTGTATGTTATGCTCTGTATCCAATATGTTAATACTAGCTGTAACAAAAGATGTGATGTATTAATTCTATCTAAATTATTTTGAAATCATGATATCTTATAACAGTGGAACCACTTTATAGCAACAAAGAAAAAAGTTATATTTTGAATAAATGCTTTGAGCATATAACACATCAACTCAGAATCCATGTAATATTTAAGTTGAAATTATTTCAGTAGAATTAAAAAAATATTGTGCATATAAATGCAGCTATTTAGCAAATAAAGTGAATTGTTAACTAGAGTGTAGATTTGCCACAAGTTTAAGTTCCATCTACTGCTGTATACACATTTTTGTAAAGAACACATTCTTTTTTAAGGTCTAAAGACAGTAGGATCCATCTGAAATTACATAAATTATAATATCAACAACTCCTTGAGTAAGGGAAAAATTCATGGCAAATCTTCAGCTTTTATCTGTGATAGGTATATATTTGTTAAAATTCTGTCAGAGAAATTTGCCCATTAATGGAGCACATTCAGACTTTAATGAGGGTTAATGAGAGTGTTTATGTCAGGGATAACCCCTAGAGGGCACCAAAGCACCCAAAGACCCTTTGAGCAGTATGCGCAGCCAGGAGCAGCCTCCCAGCTAGAAAGGAGTAGCGTATGGCGGTGCGCGGAAGAGAATGGAGAGCGCATGCGAACCTGCTGCAGCTCCAAGGGCTGTTAATTCAGCTAAGATTCAGGGAAGGCCCAAACCTGCCAGCTAGCCTCACTAGAGGCCCAAACCTGCCAGCTCCTTTAACCTGTGACAGCGACAAGGACAGCGAGCTCGAGTACATGCCGTTCAGTGATGACGACAGTGAGCTCTTTTACCTGCCGTATAGCGGCGACAACGAAGGCGAGCTCTGCAGCGGCGACAATGACGACGAGCTTCTTTTTCTGCTGCGCAGCTGCGACAAGGACAGTGAACTCTATGTCCTGCCGTGTAGCTGCTTCCGCCGCTGCACAGTGCCGTCGAGGACAGCGAGCTGCCGCCGCTGCACAGCGCCGTCGAGGACAGCGAGCTGCCGCCGCTGCACAGCACCGTCGAGGACGGCGAGCTGCCGCCGCTGCACAGCGCCATCAAGGGCAGCGAGCTTCCTCTTTCTCCGCCGCCACCACAGCCCTGCATCGAGGAGGACAGCGAGCTTCCTTTTCCTCCGCCTTCCTGCTTCAGTGAAGATGCTGAGCTTCCTCTTCCTCCACCGCTCTGCATCAGCAAGGATGGCGAGCTTCCTCTTCCTCCACCTCCCTGCTTCAGCGAGGACGGCAAGCTTCCTCTTCCTCTGCCGCCGCTGCAGCTCTGCATCGAGGAGGATGGCGAGCTTCCTCTTCCTTCGCCGCGCTGCTTCAGTGAGGACAGTCGAGCTTATGGCGCGGCTCTGCAGCGAGGAGATCAGCAAGCTGCCGCCGCGGCCCACTGCCCCTGAGGACAGCGAGTGTCCTTCACCGCCACCTCCATTCGGCTTCGCTGAGGACAGCGAGCTTCCCCCACCTCCGCCGTTTGGTAGCGATCAGGACAGTGAGCTTCCCCCGTGTTCTGACAAATGCCACCCTGCCCAGAGGACAAGAGATCCAGCCTCTGTAAGGTGGGTAGACATTGGACCCTGGGGGGGATGCCCTGGACCTCCTGTGGCACCCTGGAGTTGCGCCCTTAGAGGTGGGGTTATTAAAAACATCATTCTCTAAAACAATCGAGACCTCTGCAGTTATGCCTCGCACACACCAGAAACGTGACAGTTTCTCTAGGCGAAAGCCTGAGTGTCTTTGGTAGACACCCAGCAATCCTCCAAGTCTGTTGGGCAAAACACAACAGCAGAATACCACAGGAGTACAAATCTTTTCTGCTTCATATTTGCACCAGGTTTGCTTTCCTCAGGAAAGCATCCATTGAGAAACCAAAAATAGCTTTTGTTATGGGAGTACTCAACTCTAAGGCATGTGAAATTAGGAAGGACTTTAGGTACCATCTGGTGTTTGCTAGGAGCCAGAGCACCAGTCATACTAAAGTAGTTATAAATCTTTTTCTTTCACTTTTTTAAACCTGTTATTATTGGGAATAAACAGAGATATTCAGTCATCATGCTTGCATATGTTTGTCTCTCCTGGCGGTTAAGTGTATCAAGGTGCGGCGGACACATCAAGCAATAACTCTTCTTCTTTTAATTCAGCTTGAACCTTAATTTGGACATTCTTCTTTTAAACATTCACTCATTGCTTGCAGTACTATGTGCTTCTATTATCTGACAAGTACTCATTTTCTCACTGCTCTCAAATGACTTCTTGTTTTCTGAGGTTCTGAGGAGAACAACTGCGTGCATGGTTGAGAATGGAAATTTCGGTAGATAGTTCAGGTGAGGATGCAGAATAGCTTTGACTTGCCCAGGGGCAAAGTCTAGACAGGATAGGGAGACTGACAAAGCCTGCAGATCTCTAATTCTCTTCAAAGAAGTAATGGCCATAAGAAAAAACATCTTAAGAGTCAGAAGCCTGACAGGTGCTGACTCTAGTGGTTTGAATAGGGTGTCAATCAGACCTTTGAGCACAAAAGTCCCACGAAGGGACTGGCGCTCTAGTGGGCGGCCTCAACCGTTTAGCTTCACGAATAAAACGGGCAACTAAAGGGTGCTTTCCCACAGAAACCCCATCGGTCAGAACATGACAAGCCGAAATAGTGGCTACGTACGTTCTGAGAGTACTAGGACATAAGCCCGAGGACATCTTTTCTTGCAGAAACTCCAGCACTGAAACAATTCGGCAGTGGACTGGGTCTACATGTTTTGCCATGCACCAACTTTCAAATACTTTCTTCTAGTGAAGGGAACCCTAGCATCCCAAAATAGAATAGTTTCAATTATGCTAGCCGGAAGACCAGTATCTCTTAGTTGGTCCCCTTCAGGGGCCAGACATGAAGGTTCCAAAGCTGGGGCCGGGGATGAAATATTGTCCCCTGCGCCTGAGACAGAAGATCCCTCCTCACTGGAATCACCCACGGTGAGCCGTCAAGGAGAGATATTAGATCCGAGAACTACACTCTGGTTGGCCAACGGGGTGCTATTAATAAGAGGCGCAAACCCTGTTGATGGACCCTCACCAGGATTGCCGGGAGCAGAGCCATCGGAAGAAATGCATAAAGGTTTCATCTGGGCCACATATGGGCCATCGCATTCAGACCCAGGGAGAGCTGGAGGAGTCAGAGAATAGTAAAGGGGACATTGTGCTGTTTCTTGCGAAGCAAAGAGGTTCACCTCTGCTACATAAAATCTTTCCCAGATTTGACTGACTACTTCGGGATGGAGTTTCCATTCCCCATGTGTCACAGCTTGTCTGGATAGCAAGTCTGCTCCCAAATCGCCCTTAGAGACAGGAACTTGTCCTGTACCCAAAGCAGAATCTGGTGCACTAGCTTGTTCAAGCAGTGCAAGCACAGTTCGCCCTGGCGATTTATGTACGAGACTACCAAAGTGTTGTCCACCCGCACTAGGACATGGTAGCCTCTCAACTGCTGAAGGAAGTGTTTCAGGGCCAGAAACAGAGCCATCATTTTGAGGCAATTGATGTGCCATGCGAGCTAACACCCATCTAAGACCACACCCAAGCCCTTGAAGGAAGCATCTGTTGTTAGCATCTTGTGGTGACAACATGGACCTAGAGTGGGAGTCAAAAACCGGGGACTGAACCACATAGAAAGGGTAGGAAGCCCCTGGCGCGTAACCCTTATTTGCCTCTGGGGATTGGCCCTTGGATAAAATCCCCTGGCGCTTAGCCACAATTGAAACGATCTCATGTACAGAAGGCCCAAAGTTATCACATGGATACAGCTGCTATGAGAGCTAAAACACTGAAAGTAATGAACAATCACTTTCTGGCCTAGCCTGATTTCTTTTTTGGAATCATAGAGCCAGAGTTGCATCCGTGCATTTTATATATGTGCATGGTGACAGGGCTAGGCAAGTTGGAAGGACCCAATATTGCTAAGCTTCGCCCCCAAAAGTGAACCACAGGAACTTTCTGTGTTGTGGCAATATTTCTATATGAAAATATGCATCCTTCAGTTTGATTGTCACAAACCAATCCCCTGGTTGGATTTGAGAAACAATCATTTTGCCTGTCAACATTTTGATGTTCAGCCCACGAAGCTGTAAAATTGGACGCAACCCCCCATCTCTCCTGGAAACCAGGAAATACTGACTTTAGTAACCAGGGTCTCTGTCTGGCAGGGAAACATGTTTTTTCAGGGAACATGTTTTCCAGCAAAGTCTGTAATTGCCGAGTCAGCAGATGCGTTCATTCCGGTTTCATGGAAGTGGAGACCATGGCATTGAAACAGCCATGGCAGCCATAGAACGGCCGGTAGCACGGGCCATCTGCTTGGTGGCACAGAGAAATAAATCTGTGGCTCGGCATAGACCCGCCAGTGCTCAGATCTCTCAGCAGGTCAGCCTGATATGCCTGCAAAACCGCTATGGTGTGCAGGGGAGCACCAGCCTGAACCGCTGCCTGAAAAGCTTTCCCCACCAACGAAGATGTTAGTCTACACGGTGTGGTGGGGAGTGTGGGCTCTTTCAGGGAGGATGAGCTCCCAGGAGAGATAGCCCGCAAGTGTCTCTTCAATCTGGGGCATCATCATATAACCCCGCGCTCTTGCATCAACGACATTCGAATGAATCGATGTTTATAGCAAAAACAGGGGATGAATAGGGCTTATTCCATGAAAGAGTTAACTCGTCACTGAGGTCACCGAAGAAGGGGAGGGACCATTGTTAAGGCCCTCATCTAACTTTGAGCGCTTGGGGGATTTTTTTTTTTTGCTCGCGCGACAAGAAAGGAAGTCTCTTCTGCCCATTCACAAGAAGTGCCAGGGCGTGCTTGAGAAGTGGACGCTAAAACTTCCTGATCCGGGGGGTGCGTGAGAGAAAGGGGGAATGCGCCGCGGTTTCTCTTTAAAGAAGGCAAGCCGCACGCAAAGCACCTTAATAGGGAGGAGATCACAGTGCTCACACTCTCCCTGGAGCCCAAGCATG
Organism: Clarias macrocephalus; assembly: GCA_011419295.1. Classification (NCBI taxonomy): domain Eukaryota; kingdom Metazoa; phylum Chordata; class Actinopteri; order Siluriformes; family Clariidae; genus Clarias; species Clarias macrocephalus. The sequence continues at coordinate 3,242 of JAAGKR010004285.1, read as the reverse complement.
TTATCTGCAGAAATTTTTAACTTGATCATAATTATACATTAATAAATAATGTTCACAAGTCAGGGACTACGTGTACTAACTATTGAGTGAGTGGGCATTCTCTCTTTATCTCTTTTATAAATAGCAACAAAAGTACATTTCTATATTCCCCATCAGATAATTGGAGCCAACATAATAAACATTGTGAGATGTTTGCAATCACGCAATAATTATAGAACAAAAAATCTAGATAAAAGAAGTATGGAGAAAAAAAATCGCAGTTGACAACAATTAAACTGAAACAAAATATTAAACTGACAGGATGTGTAATAATTTAAATTGCTGTATTATTACGTTGATACTGTAACGACGTGGGTTGTACGAGGGGCAGAGCCGTGCTTAAACTGTTCAGAACGGACAGGTGCGCAAGCTGTTACCACGCGGAGTTCTGAACAGGCAAAAGCACGGCCATTTATACAGACGGTTGCTAGGCAACGCCGCCGTCAGGCAATCAGCCTGAATGAGCCACACCTGACGGCGTGTTTATTTAAGGGTCCTGATACCGGCGCACTTCGTGCGATCATTTAGGTAGCACCGGTGAAGGTATCAGGGCCAAAGAAAAGAAAAGAAAAGAAAAGAAAAATAAAAGACAGACAGCTGTTTAGGGACAGAGGCCAAGCCCCAGCCTCTGTCTGTTTAAGACGCCGGCGAGAGCGAGTGCGAGAGAAATAGAGAGAGAGCGGCACGCAGCAGTTCAGCGTGCGCGCTCAGTATGGTGTATTAGTGCACGAAGCACAAACTCTCTCTCTCTCTCCCATAGGTCCTCGATAAGGGTGAACACCCCGAGAGGACAAGTTTTGTTTTATTTTCAGAGCCCCGTTCGTTCTCGCGTAGACGGCGGAGCTCTGTTTATTTTGTGTTTTCACTTTTTCATTTATTTTCCTTTTAAGTTCCTTAATTAATAATCCCACGCTATCTCCAAACGGGAAGGTCTTCCCGTGTGTATCACAAGCACTCTCACTAACCCCTATTTCATTGACCCACTCTAACGCCCAGCATAAGGGCTCTTATCATTAAAAACATCGCGTGGTGCGGCTCTCCATACCTCACCACGTAACAAATACACATTTAGACATCATGTTTTTCATCATAAAGCTCAACCTATTATTACCAAACATCTGTGGGAAAATATGACATCCAAAATAGATAGAAAAACTGCAATTTTTACACACACACACACACACACACACACACACACACACACACACACACACACACACACACACCAATAATTATGATAATGACTGTCAATCGCAATAAAGGGCTTGCAATTAACTTTTTGAACTGTTATTTTTCTGAGGCAGGATGATGTACATACAACTTAAATGAACAAACAAAGAAATAAATCTGTTGCACCTAATGAGCCACCAAAATTTCTGTTCAAGATTTTGTTGCTGATGACCACTGCATAAAGTCAGTTAAATAAGGGAGCTTAAATATTGGACTTTGAAGCAATGGAAAGGGATCGTGTGGTCTAATGATTATATATTAACCCTAATTCAGTGTAATGGGTGCATCCTGGTAACAAGGAAAGCGCATGAAGCGATGCCTCTGGATGCAGTTATGACATTGGGTTGCTTCAGTTTGCCTAGGCTAAATAATCATATGTGATAAAATTAATGAAATGAAGTTTGATGACAACCTGAATGTACTGAATTAGCAAGTTATCTAATTACATCAATGGAGTTTTTTGTCCCTGATGGTACAGGCTTATGCTAGGACCCAAATTGCGAAAGTGGTTCTGGGAACATGAGAATCACTTTCACACAACTGGTCACAATTCTGTTTGCTGAAAACAAAGCTAAAAGTGATTGATTGAAATTTTGTATTACTTTTTGCCATTGAGTGTTGTAATAATAATAATAAATATAATAATAATAATATTAGAATAAAATAAGAAAATAAAAATCATGAGTGTGGTGTTAAAATTAGAGGGAAGAGGGACAACATTGGATCTGTTCACATAAGGTCAAGAGCTGCATAACAATAGGATTTATACATGGAATATAAACAAGATGAATAGTTTTAGCACATTTTATTAATCACAGCATAATATGGATTTCACATGTTATTATGGATACAATTCAGTGTTGCATTAATATATGGTTTTAAGGGCAGCCTGTTTAATGGAATCATATCTCCACCAATTATTTTCCAGGTAGACATCAGATGCTGGTTCTGAACTAAATTACATTTTATCATTCCATGCTGCATTATTTATAAATGAAAAAGAACTGAAAGTGATGTCTTTGTTCTTTCTGTGATGAAAGTCCTACTGATTTGACTGGTCAAAGCTTGTCTGACATTCACAATCTGTTAGTGTGAGTGGACCTGACAAGTGTTACCTTCACCCTAATTCCTAAGTTTCTAGCAGAAGGGGGTAGGGTGTGGGTGGTGGTGCTTTTTCTTTTTTTTATAAGTCTTTGTCTGACCATTAAGACCCTGCCCTGATGACAATGATTCAACATAAGTTGACATGTTCTATACAGCAGAAAAGCAAGCTCAATGGATGTGCCCCAAGTGCACATGGGGTTTTCGCTATGGCTCCTAACATATTTAAAAACATTTTTTATAATAATAGAATAATAATTTGATTATGTGGATATCAACTTAAATGCTACAACTTCAGAAAAAAAACGTCACATGCTTTATTATTTCAAATCAAATTCAAATTTTATTTGTCACATACACAGTACGATATGCAGTGAAATGCTTAGGCCACTGCATGCGACCTTAGAATAAAGAAATGAATATAACAGAGAAAGTAGAAATAGATTTAACTAAGAATAAGATAATAAAATATATGTACAGTAAAAATATACAATTTCCAATAAGAAAAATAAGAAAAATATAGAAAATTAAAAAAAATGTACGAAAAATATAAGAAAATATAAGAGAATAAGAAAATAAGAAAAACCTGGGTGCAAATGTAGAAAAATATGTATACAATATAAGGAATATAAGAGAGCCTAGGTGTACCTAGGTGTACAGTATAGAGAATATGGGATATAAATAGAGATGTCCAGGGGGTGTGCAAGTATGCTGTAAAGTAAAGTGTTTTGTACTTAAAGTGACTTGTGCTTTTTTATAGAATAAATAGTAATGTAGTGTGCAATGGTTGTCCCAAGAGTCCAGAGCGAGTGCAAGATACATGAGTGTGGATGTGTAAAGTGCGTCAGTCAGTACATTTGGTGCGCTGGTTG